>CAUYQV010030441.1:0-27280 GCA_963574575.1 Galagoides demidoff | reverse complement strand
CCTCGGGCCCCGCCCACCATACCCCACCCACCGCGGGCCCCCCCCCCCCAAACCCCCCCCCCCCCTGGCCCCCCCCCCAAACCCCCCCCCCCCCCGGGCCCCCCCCCCCCCAACCCCCCCCCCCCCCGGCCCCCCCCCCCCAACCCCCCCCCCCCCCACCCCCCCCCCCCCCCCCCCCCCCCCCCCCCGCCCCCCCCCCCCCCCCCCCCCCCCCCCCGGTCCCTGGCACCCCCACTGGCCCTTTTGTACATCATCCCTGCCCAGATTGAGGGGGAGGGGTGGCAGGCAGAAGGCTCTTTCTTCCTGGGACAGAGAAGGGAGGCATGAGCTCCATGGACACGGCCTTGGGTGCCATTGCCTAGGCCAGCTGGGGGCAGCCATGGCCCCATACATACAGCTCCAGGGCCTTAGGGATCCCATGCAGGCACAGCCTTGCTTTGTGACCCACCCTCTTTAAGTCCATTGTCACTAGGTCTCTGTCCCTGCTTGCTTCTGGGAATGTTGTGTTGGTACAGGAGCCTTCTCTGGGCCCCCAGGCATCACTTAGGGGCTCCTGTACTGGGGATCAGCTGCACAGTCATCCTGGATACCTTTTCCGTGCTCCTCCCCATGGTAGACATGTGTTTGCCCTTCCAAACAGTTCCAGGAGCTGAGCTCTTTCACACCCGTCTCTCAGCCAGACAGGGGCTCCCTGAGGGCAGGGCCTGCCTGGTATTCATTTCATTACCCCCAAGGCCTGGCTCTGGGCCAGCAGGAGTTAAAATGTTTGTGACATAGTGATGATGATCACAGCAGATACTTAGAGCTTTACTGGATTAACTTGCGTAAACTTCTAATACCTATATCTGGCAGGCCCTTCACTCACACAGGCAGAGACTGAGGCAGGACCCAGAGGAAGCTGAAGTGGTCCCAGCCCAGAGGGCTCTCATAGCCCCTGCTGGAGCCCACAAGTATAGTCTCAGAACTGGGTTTGGGACAAGGGTTAAGAGGTGTCAGATAGCATCTGGAAAATAACAGAAGGCTTCTGGACCATAGGGGAAGCACACATTCTCTGTAAAGGGCCGGACAGTAAATATTTAGGCTTTGTAGGCCTTACAATTGTTTTGGTTCTTACTTTTAACAACTCTTTAAACAATATACAATATAAAAACCATTCGTGGCCATGCAAGGTGGCTCATGCCTGTAATCCTAGCACTCTGGGAGGCCAAGGTGGGAGGATCGCTTGAGCTAAGGAGTTTGAGACCAGCCTGAACAAGAATGAGACCCCATCTCTAATAAAAATAGAAAAAATTAGCCAGGCATTGTGGTGGGCACCTGTAGTCCCAGCTACTCAGGAGGCTAAGGGAAGAGAGTTGAGCTCAAGAATTTTTTTTTGAGCCCAAGAATTTGAGGTTGCTGTGAGCTATGATGCCATAGCACTCTACCCAGTGTGACAGAGAAAGACTCTGTCTCCAAAAAAAAAAAAAAAAGAATTCTTGCCTCCCAGGCCATACAAAAAGAGGCCATGAGCAGGAATTCATCAGCCTGCGGTGCCCAAGCTGAGCTGGTCAGGGTGGAGGGCATTGGGGGGAGGGGAGAGAATCCCAGGTAAAGAGAGCCAAGTGGGCAAACCATTTGCCAGTGGATATAGCTCAGGGTCCACATAGCAGCCAGATTCCTGGCCTTTCTTGCAGAGTCAGACTTGGCCACATGGGCCATGCTCCCAGCTGGCAGCAGTGGCTACCGCCTACCACATTGCCCCACTTCAGCCTCCCCAGATCCTGGGTCCCCACTGGGCCTGACTCACAAAGGGCTATGCTCGTGGCCCTGTCAGTCCAATTCTGCACTATGGAACCCTGGTCTTTGGACAGGCCTGCATTGAGGGGGGTGGGAAGGCCACAGGAGCCACTAAGAGGATCAAATCTGGCCACCAGTTGAGCAAGGTGAGCAGATGTTAAGCAGCAGGGCCTTCACCAGCAGATCACAGCTCTGCTTCTCCTGGCTATGTGACCTGGGACCAGTCCTTCCACTTCTCTGTGCCTCATCTCAGGTGGGGACAGTGACAGTGCCTGCCTCATAGGGTGGTGTGAGTTGTGGTGCTGGGCACCTGCTGGTGCCAGGTAAACACGAAAGAACAGATCTAACCCATGTCCTGGGAAGATCACTTTGGCACAGAAGAGGCTGTAAGTGACTATTTGATCAGTGGGTTGGAGCAGGTAGCTCAGGAGGGAAGGGGAGTCCTGCTTACAGGCTGTGGCACAATCCAATGAGGGGGCCTAGGAGGCAGGGCAGGGAGAGAACGGACCCATACCAGAGAGACTTAGGAAGCAAGTCTGTATTTAACTTTCTGACCAAAGTGCCTTGAGCTGAACGTGTGCATATATATTCTGATCCAGTCCTTGGTAAGGAGGGAGGGGACCAAGACTCAGAGAGGTGATGGGGGAGCAGAGCCCTGAGAGGTGGGAAGCCACCAGTCACATGAGGAGGTGGAAAAGCAGCTTTCTAGACAGAAGGAACAGCAAGTGCAAAGGCCCGGAGGTAGCAGCACATCTGGGCTATTGGAAGAGCACATCTGGGCCATTAGAAGAGCAGGACAGGACAGCACAGCGATAGGGGACCAGATTATGCAGGGCATCAAAAACCAGGACCAGAAGCCTGGGCCCTGCCCTCAAGGTGGTGGAAGCTGTGGGAAAGTTTTAGGTAGGGGGGTGACATGATCCAATTTGTCCTTTTATTTTTTTAATTTATTGTTGGGGATTCATTGAGGGTACAAGAAACCAGGTTTCACTGATTTCATTTGTTAGGTAAAGTCCCTCTTACCCAATTTGTCCTTTTAAAAAAGGATCCCTGTAGATTCCATGTAAGAGTGGGTCTTAGGAGCACACAGGGCAGGGAGCCGGGGAATGGAGGCTGTCACAGGGGAATGGTGGTGGCAGAAGAGAGAAGTGGCTTGGAGATAGCAGGCACAAGGCTTGGTAACATCTAGACAAGAACACAGGAGTGAAGTCTCCAGAGTGGATAGGGACAACAGGTGAGGTGGGTTTAGGGATCCTGGCTGAGGCCCTGAAGTGAGGGGCCCTGGCCACCGTGTCTTGCAGAAGTGGCAGTGCGTGGAGGACGCCACGGGGAAGCTGAAGCTGCACAAGTGCAAGGGCCCTGTGCGGCTTGGTACTGGCAGAGCCCTCTCCAACTTTGTGCCCAAGTACTACGGGCAAGGCAGCGAGGCCTGCACATGTGACAGCGGGGACTACAAGCTCAGCCTGGCTGGACGCCGGAAAAAATTCTTCAAGAAGAGTAAGTGTTACAGACTAGGTTAGGTGGGACAGGAGGGGAGAGTTCCCCGTTCATGCATTAAAGCAATGTCATGGTTACTTGTCATCACCAGGTGTAGCTCTAGAAACTGGTTGGGGGGGAGGGGCAAGCCAATCATGAGCACTCCATCCTAGGGGGGAGCAGCAGTCATACAGAAGGAAGGTTATCTGAAGTTGTGACACATGCTTTGAAAAGTATAGGATGGCATGGCCTCAGCACCACAGGGATTTTACTCCAAGGCAAGAAGCCTCTTTGTCTGGAGGGTTCTGAGCAGGGGGGACAAGATCAGATTTGTGTTTTCAAAGGATCCCTACAGCTGCCATTTCAGTGGGCTGCCTGGAGCAGAGGAGAGGCAGAAAGCCCTGTAGGAGACTGGCGGGAGTGTCTAACAAGAAGCGGGTATGCCTGGGACTGAGCCCGGGCTTAAGCAAGCAGTGCACAGGTCTGTGTGGGATCTGAAGGGAGCCACCAGGAGGCGTGGCACCAGTCAGCCTTATTCACGGATTCTGTATTTGCATATCTCCTAAATTTGATTTGTAGCCCCAGGATCAATACTCAAAAGAGCATTTTCTGGGTCATTCGCAAGCATGATTTGAGTTGCCTTCCATGTACGTTCCCAGCTGAGGCTAATAAGGCCTACTCTGCCTTGTTTGGAGTCATACTGTAAACAAGCATCCTTTTCACTATTCACTGTTCAGTGCTATGCTTTTCACATTTTGTAGTGTGTGTATGTATGTGGGAGTATGAGATTTCACTACAGTCCCCAGCCACAGTGCTAAAGCACCGTCTGGCGTTCCTAGGAGCAAGCAGCCTATGATGTGCCCGGCAGGGAAAATATGTTTCAGAAGTTTCTTTCAGTGGGAGTTGTGCTGTAGGCCGTGAGTTCAATGCTAACTGATCCACAACGTGTATGAAACGAGATGTCTTCAAACAGAAGCACACGTATGAAACTGTGCACTGATCCCATGATGGAGAGGCTCACAGGAGCCCAGCCCTGCATTTCTGTATTTCCTCTAGGTGCCCAGGCTCAGTACTCAAGAACTCAGTGCTGACAGTGACTTTTTTAAGGGACAGAGTCTCACTCTTGGGGTGCTGTGGCAGCACAGCTCAAGCAATTCTCTTGCCTCAACCTCCCAAGTAGCCAGGACTATAGACACCCACCACAATGCCTGGCTATTTTTAGAGACAGGATCTCACTCTGGCTCAGGCTGGTCTCCAACTCTTGAGCTCAGGCAATCCACCCACCTCGGCCTTCCAGAGTGCTGGGATTACTGGTGTGAGCCACCACGACTGGCCTTGGAGGTGACTTTATAAAGGAGAATAGACCATACTACCGCCAAGTGGGGGAAAGCCCACCCAACAAAAAAAGCTATTCTGGAGAGTTCCTACAAATAGAAGATACAGGGCATGATCTTTTGCATCTGGCATCTTTCATTTATTATGATGCTTTCGATGTCTGTGCACACTGCAGCACAAATCAGAGCACATCCCCAGTTTCCAACATCTGACTCAGCCTCACCTCACTGCCCCCACTGACACTGCACAGGCGAAGTGGCATCCCCAAGCCTTGCCCTTTTCTATCCAGAGTGATATTCTGCATAGCGCCTTTTCTTTGCAAGTCAGATCAATGTTCTCAGAGCCATGTTAACTTTCTTCCTTTTTTTTTTTGAGACAGCACCTCAAGCTGTCCCCCTGGGTAGAGTGCCATGGCATCACAAATCACAGCAACCTCCAACTCCTGGGCTCAAGCGAGTCTCCTGCCTCTGCCTCCAAGAAGCTGGGACCACAGGCGCCCGCCACAGCGCCTGGCTATTTTTTTTTTGGTTGCAACCATCATTATTGTTTGGCGGCCTGGGCTGGTTTTGAACCCACCACCTTAGGTGTATGTGGCTGGCGCCTTAGCCACTTGAGCCACAGGCGCCGAGACCTTTCTTCCCTTTTTTAAATTAAGGTGAAGTTTGCATAACTAGAAACTTATCATTCTTATGATTTTGTACAACGCAGGAGCACTTACTATATTCAGTGATGTACTAACACCACCTTTCTCCAGTTCACAAACATTTTCATCACCCCAGAAGGAAACCACATACCCATGAAGAGATGGCTCCTCATTTCCCGCCCTCTTCCCACCTCCAGCCCCTGGCAACCCCTGATCTGCTTTCTAGCTCTGCAGACTCAGTCATTCTGGAGAGTTCCTACAAATAGAGCATACAGGGTGTGTTCTTTTGCGTCTGGCGTCTTTCATTTACATGATGCTTTCAATGTCTGTGCACAAATGCACTGCAGCACAAATCAGAGCTTCACTCCTTTTGGTGGACAAATATCCCACTGTGCAGATGTGGCACCATTTGCTTATCCATGCACAGCTTGCTCTTGACATTCTCTTTGGCCAGCTGCTGCTTGGCTCTGGGACTTCAGTCTCCCTGGGGTCATCACCTCAAGGTCCTCTCCCTGAAGTCTGCTTACAGGCGAGTAGATCTCAGAAGCCCTTAGGTATCAGGCAATATTGAACTTCATGGTTGGGAGCCGGCCCTATCTCGATTAAGGACTTAGCCAGCCTCTCCAGCCTCCCTAATCCGGCCCCCTCTGCCACCCACAGAGTACAAGGCCAGCTACGCCCGCAATCGCTCCATTCGTTCAGTGGCCATTGAGGTGGATGGTGAAGTGTACCACGTAGGCCTGGACGATACATCCCAGCCCCGCAACCTCACCAGGCGGCACTGGCCAGGGGCCCCTGAAGACCAAGACGACAAGGATGGTGGGGACTTCAGTGGCACTGGAGGCCTTCCAGACTATTCAGCCCCCAACCCCATTAAAGTGACACATCGGTGAGAGTCCAGGCAGGGGTCGGGGTAAAGGAAGAAGGATGGACCTTGGCAAGCAGGGGCTACTCTGGGCTGGTCCCTCCAACCCTCAGGGCCACACTTGATCCCTCTCTGCAGGTGCTACATCCTTGAAAATGACACAGTCCAGTGTGACCTGGACCTATACAAGTCCCTGCAGGCCTGGAAAGACCACAAGCTGCACATTGATCATGAGGTGAGCGGAGCAGAGTGTGGGTGGGGAGCACATTCTTGGGTCCCACTGTCCACACTGGGGGAGCAGCATGGCCCAGCAGGATGCACAGATTCCTCACCCAGGGACAGGAGCACCAACCCAGCAGCACACAGCGTCCCTGCAGCAGCCTGTCTGAGGGAAGATCGGGTAGTCCTGCCATCCCCTTTCTTAATGGTTAGTTCTTTCAATAAGCGGGTGGCAGGTGTCACCCTCAGAGGACTCAGCTGGTTCTTGGGTGGGCCAGGACAGGAGAGCGACTCCGTCCCTTCACTGAAGCCAGATGGAGGGGAAGGGAGACTCCATTCAGCAAGTGGAGCCAGTTGCCTCCTCAGCACCCACAGATGCAGCCACGGGCCATGCCCTTCTTGTCCAGCCCATGAAAGTTTCAGGGCTTCCTCTTGCTCTGTCCCTCAGATTGAAACCCTGCAGAATAAAATCAAGAATCTGAGAGAAGTCCGCGGTCACCTAAAGAAAAAGCGGCCAGAAGAATGTGACTGTCACAAAATCAGGTGAGCAAGTAGCACAGGGCCCCACAAGGCCCCTGATTCTCTTATGGAAACCTTCCTGGGGACACAGCACACCCTGTCATAATCGACTCCTTTCCATTCTTTTAATCCCTATTGTCAGCCAACTGGGCACACAGAACCACCCCTCAGGTAGCCAGGCCAACGCCTGGCTCGGGCACTGCCACAGAGTTGGGGCCAGGCAAAGAGAGGGGCCTCTGGCCTTTCAGAAGTAGCCCAGGTGGCTCCAGGCCCATGCTACTGCCTCAGGGTCCCCACCGGCCACAAGACAGAAGCCTAAAGCAGCTGCGTGCAGCAGTACCCTCTGTGCTGATGGAAGGGGGCTGAGCCCTGGCCAGTGTGGCTGCTGTACTCACAGCTCTGGAGACTGTGCCGCCCTCCTAGGGGGCTTGCAGAGCTCAGGCTCCCCAGTGCTGGTCCCACCAGGGTGTGGTGGCGTCACAGTGGGAACCAACCTCCAGATGGACAGGCTGAATCTGCCTGAGGCCAGTCTACCCTTCTGGGTTCAGTTATGACTAACCCAGCCTCCCGCAACCTGGCTCTGCTTGGGGGAAGGTGCTGGTAGGCAGGAACAGCACAGTGCCCTCCCACACTAGCACGGGTGGAGGGCGAGAAACATCACTTGGGAGCCCTGGGACCCACAGCTTCTGAAGCCAGGCCGGGTCTGTTGCAGTTACCACACCCAGCACAAGAGCCGCCTCAAGCACAAGGGCTCCGTCTTGCACCCTTTCAGGTAAGGGCAGCTTAGGTTGGGGCAGTGGTACAGAGGCCTGGGAGGCTGCCCACCCTAGCACTGAGCATACAGAACAGGGAAGCAAGTGGCCCAGCCTTTCAGGGAATGCCTGGCACCCCTACTTGCTCCCAGAGTAATGAGGGGGACCTCCAGGCACCCCCTTGTGGCCAGATGGGATGGCTGCAACCCTGCCAAGCAGGGTAGGACAGGGGGAGCAGCTGTGACAGAGACCCCAGAAGCCACCTTCCTACCTCCATGCTGCCTTAGAGGACAGAATATCCAAGTCTGGTCCCAGAAGTGGGACTTGGGTGGGTTCTGCTCATAGCACTCTGCTGGAGATGCTCAGCGCAGCCCAACCTCTAGGGTAGACAAGGGGGAGTCAGAGTCAAGGGTCCCACAGAGGCCCACGGTGCGTATGGCCCTCCGTGCCCACAGGAAGGGTCTGCAAGAGAAGGACAAGGTGTGGCTACTGCGGGAGCAGAAGCGCAAGAAGAAACTTCGCAAGCTGCTTAAGCGTCTGCAGAACAACGACACATGCAGCATGCCAGGACTCACGTGCTTCACCCACGACAACCAGCACTGGCAGACAGCGCCCCTCTGGACATGTGAGCCAATTGGGGCAGGCATGGGGCGGGGATGGGCAGGCTGGAAACCTTCTCCTCTTTCCATGTGACACCCCATCTTGTGAGGGCCACACCTCCAGGGCTCTCAGAAACAGGTTCCCTGACACCAAGGGGCCCCAGTGCTCCAGACTGTAATTTGGCATCTGAGGAACTGGCTGGGGGGTGGGGGGGAGTGCACATGTCCCTGACAGGAATCACTGTGAGCAGACTAGAATGCTCCCTGCAAGTGCTCAGGACCTGCTGTCTCTTCCCCTGCAGTGGGGCCTTTCTGTGCCTGCACCAGCGCCAACAATAACACCTACTGGTGCATGAGGACAATCAACGAGACCCACAACTTCCTCTTCTGTGAATTTGCAACTGGCTTCCTAGAGTACTTTGATCTCAACACAGACCCCTACCAGGTACTGACAACATGAGCTGGGGAAATGGGGATGGGGGTACACAGGTGCTGCCACTTAACACCAGCCCCAGGGAAGTGATGACCAATTTCCCAAGTCCCAATGAGTCCCTAAAACAGTAGGAGTGGGTTTTTGAGTTTTGAAGCCACTGAGAGTTTGGGGACTTGGTGTTCAATCAGCCCTTTTCTGCCTCCACCACCCTGCATGTGGTACATGGTTGTAGGCCTGTACAGCCTATGCCTAAGAGTGAGAATTATAGTACCTGTATAGCTCAACAATGGAACACCCTGGTGAAAAGGGCATGGAGAGGGATTTGGCTCTCCTAATAAGCATGAGAGCTCAAGAGATGAGAGCACTGGTGACTTGGCAGTTTCTACACCTGTGGTGTTGAGAGGCACGAGATCAGCCTTATATTAGGCCAGAGGAGAAGGTAGTCAGGAGCATGCATATTCTATGACAGACTCGCTTACTCTGAGCAGAACACCTGGTGTTTCTCTGCTCTCAAAGACTCTCTCTCTCCCCCTTCAGCTAAAGGAAGTAGCCCTCAGGCACCTAAGAGCAATTGTTCCTGAGCCAGATAACAGGGAACACAGCTAGACAGGCTGGGGCCCGCAGGAGACCAACCAGTCCTGGGCCCTGATACATGGTATCACTTTGCCCTCTAACGCAGGCACCTGCCAACATTCAGCCAGGCTTTGCAGGAAATTATGAAGACTCCTGACGCTGGACAGCTGCAGGGTCAAGCCAAACAATACACATTCTGGGGCTTTCAGGGACAATGCAGTTAATGTAACTGCCGCTAAATCATCTAAATACATACACCATTGAAGGGTCTGGTAATTGGAACACATGAGCCCTTGTACTGAGCTCTAGCATTAAGCTTTTCTGTCATATGGCTTTTTTCTGTAATGTAGCTTTGATACTATCCAACCTTCAACTTTTTAAGTAAAGGCTAAAGTAATGTTTTAAATGAAATTGACTTCTAAATGTCAGCAGGCCAATTGTTTTATTTAATTACCACATAGGCTGCTGGTCTTTCTCCTTAGATAGGTTCATCCTCACACTTTACCAAAGGGAATGGCAGTGTGGACAGGTTTGTCAGTCACCAGTACCTCCCGGACTAGGCAAGGATCCAGATCACTCAGCCATCCTTTCACAAATTGCTGTTTTCCAACCCAAAGGAGCTGAGAGACTTTCAGTGAGACTTGGAAGGGCTTCTTCAAGCTTGTTGAGTTTCCTGACCAATGGCTCCAGAAGTCCGACATTAAGTACACAGATATGGTTTATTCTCCTGAATTTTCATTCTCACTGAGAGGCCCTGGTGGGGCTAGAAGCCAAAAGTCACCCAACTCTTTCAAAACTCTGGCTTTGGCAGAAGGGGAGGTTGGAGTGAGCAGGACACCAACCCACAGCACCTTCCACTCCCAGCCTGCCTAAAATGTGTCCCCTGGTTGGTAGAAGAGCACCGCTGGGAGGGTCCCTGGACTCACCTTGTTGACAACCTACCTTTTTTCCAACCAGCTGATGAACGCAGTGAACACTCTGGACAGGGATGTCCTCAATCAGTTACATGTACAACTTGTGGAACTGCGGAGCTGCAAGGGTTACAAGCAGTGTAACCCCCGGACCCGAAACATGGACCTGGGTGAGTAGGCACCCCGACATGGGGCCTACACAGAGTTCCATAGAAGGAACACTGGAGGTCATGTCTACCCCAATAGTGAGCTCAGAACTACCAGGAATTGCAAGGTGATACAACTGAAGACAAATCATCTAGAAGGTTATGGGTGCCCGACCATGGCAGGCTGTAGGCGGGCACTGAGCTGTGCTTCCTAAGAGAGGTGCACCTTCCTAGACCAAGTGCACAGTAAACACAGAGTCCCCTCCCAGTTCACTGCCCTCCCTTTTGTTTGTTCATTCCTTCATTCATCCAATCAACATCTACTGAGAAGGGAAATCTGAAACCACTTTGGTTGCTAACAAGGAAAAAGATGGCCATGACCTTGTGTGAAGATAACATTCTCCTAGGGACAGCAGTCCATATGGGGAAGCCTCATTTATAGAGAAAGACTAGAGTAGGATGATGTTAGATAGAGTGCAGGGCAGGCCTTTGACCTGAGTCCTTAAGAGGAAGAAGCAGTCAGCCACTGAGAAAACATAGAGGGCTAGCATCCAGGAGACCTGAGGAGTGAGGAGCAGACAAAAGCCCTGCATGGCCAAGCCAGCACAGATGAGGGTAGGTGCGAGTGACAGCAGCGTGTCAGAGGGCCATCCCTTTATAGGTCATGGCAAGGGTTTAGATTTTATTCTGGATGCATCACATAGCAAACAGAGGATTTTAACCTGGATGCTGAAATGGTCTACATTTTCAAAGGATGCTTAAAAGGCTAAGTGGATAATGGGACTGTATGAGGAAAAATAGTTAAGACAATACAGTTAGCCAGAAGAGGTGGTGGCTTGGACTAGGGGTGGGAGCAGTGACAATGGAGAGAAGATGATGGATTTCAGATCCTGGTGGTGAAGCCCACAGAACATGGTGATGAGGTGAGGACAGAAAATTAAAAGTCATGGATGACTCCTGGGTTTGGTGGGTGGCAAGGAAAAATCAGCAGTTCTAAGATTAAGATGTCAACTAGACATTTTAAGATTACAAAAGCTAAAAGAAGTAAGTGTTCACTAGCCACAACAAAATGCACAGGGAGCAGCCTAAAAACCTTTGGGGTTTGGAGAACCTCGGAGAGTTTTTCCATGTCTGTTTAATAATAGGAAGATACTTAGAGTTGATGTCAGGAAAATGAATAAGCAGGCTCGGCGCCTGTGGCTCAGTCGGCTAAGGCGCCAGCCACGTACACCTAAGGTGGCGGGTTCGAGTCCCCAGCCCGGGCCGCCAGACAACAGTGATGGCTGCAACCAAAAAATGGCCAGGCGTTGTGGCGGGTGCCTGTGGTCCCAGCTACTTGGGAGGCTGAGGCAGGAGACTCGCTTGAGCCCAGGAGTTGGAGGTTGCTATGAGCTGTGATGCCATGGCACTCTACCCAGGTGGATAGCTTGAGGCTCCGTCTCCAAAAAAAAAAAAAAATCTCTAATTATTATGCTGTAGGAAGATACTATATCATTCGGATTAATTAGGGTTTGTTTTATATATTGAGGAGCATTCAGATAGTGTCCATAGATGTTAACCATTGAAATCTCTTCATATTGTGTGTTTCCCTTAACCAGTATGTAGTGTCCATCTTTGTCTTTCATTATTTTTGTTGGTTTGAATCCCATTGTATCTGCTTTCCATTTGCCTGGAATACCGTTACCCATCCCTTCACCCTGAGTCTTGTTTTATCTTTTGAGGTAAGGTGATCTTATAGGCAACAGATATCTGGCCTGAGTTTTTGTATCTAGTCTGCTAGCCTATGCCTCTTTAAAGGAGAGTTCAAACCATTCACATTAATTGAGAGAATTGACAGATGTGGCAGAGTTTTGGACATCTTGTTTTTCAGAATTCCAAAGCTTAACTTTATGCCTCTCACCATTGTGAAAGCTAGGCTTTGTTCTTTAATTTCTGGGTAGAATTACTTTGGTGGTATACCCTCCCATTGATTGTTAGGAAGAATGGGTCTGAGTATTTCTTGTAGAGCTGGTCAAATCATGGCAAATTTCCCCAGCATGTGGATGTCAGTGAAGTATTTGGTTTCTCCATGAAACAGTTTAGCAGGGTATGGATCCTGAGCTGGAAATTGTTAAGAAGGTTGAAGGTCGAGGACCATCCTTTTCTGGCTTGGAAAGTTTCAGCTGAAAGATCTGCAGTCATCCTTATACTTTGCCCTTTTTAAGTAATATTTTTCTTACACCTCACTGCTTGTATAAGTTTCTCCTTCATATTGACATTATGCCTAGTTTGTTAAGCATTTTATATTTTGTCAAAATTTTTTTCTGCATCTACTAATGATTGTATGATTTTTGTTTTGAATTATCTTAATTGACTTGCTGGATATGTTGAAACCTTGCATCCCTGGGATGAAACCCATTTGATCATGGTGAATAGTCTTTTTAATGTGCTGTTGAATTTGGTTTGCTAGCATTTGTTGACGAATTTTGCATCTGTGTTAATCAAGGATAGGTGCTCTGTAGTTTTCTTTTTCTGTTATGTCTTTTTTCCTGACTTTGTCATCAAGGTGATCCTGGCTTCATAGATGAGTTAAAGAAGGTTCCATCCTTTTCAATGTTATGGAACAGTTTCAGTAGTTCAGTAGGATAAATAAGAGTTCTTGGAAATTTTGGTAGAATTCAGCTATGGATCTGCCTGGTCTTGGACCTTTTGTTGTTGTTGTTAAATTTGTCATTTCTGGTTCAATCTTGCTATTTGTTAAGAATTTCTCTTTCTTTCTGCATCAAGCCTAGGATGCAATGTGTTTCTAAAAACATATCCATTTCCTTTAGATTTTCTAGTGTGGGTAGGTAGAGGTCTCATTATTCACCTCAGCTGATCTTTCTTGTTTCTTTGTTTCTTTTTTTTTTTTTAGAGACAGAGTCTCAATTTGTCGCCCTTGGTAGAGTCCTGTGGTGTCACAGCTCACAGCAACCTCTAGCTCTTGGGCTTAGGCGATTCTCTTGCCTTAGCCTCCCAAGTAGCTGGGACTACAGGTGCCCACCACAATGCCCAGCTATTGTTTTGTTGTTGCAGTTTTGGCCGGGGCCAAGTTTGAACTCATCAGCCTTGGTATATGGGGGCTGACGCCCTACTCACTGAGCCACAGGTGCTATCGGATCGTTTTTATTTCAGTTGTATCAATTGTAATGTTTCCTTTTTTTATTTCTGTTTGAGCTTATGTGAATCTGCTGTCTTATTTTCATGATTAATCTATTAATACCTAGTCATCTTTTTGTTTCGTTGATATTTTGTAAATTTTTTTGCTTCAATTTCATTTAGTTCTGCTCTGATCGTTGTTATTTCTTGTCTTGTACTAGCTTTGGGGTTGGTTGGTTCTTGTTACACTAATTCTTTCGAGTGGGGCATTAAATGGTTTATTCATGATCTTTCTGTCTTTCTCACGTAGGTAGTTAGTGCTATAAACATTCCTTTTAGCAGTCCTTTTTTGGTATCCCAGAGATTTGATAGATTCTGTTGACATTGTCATTCAAGTCAATAAATTTTTTGATTTCCACCTTGATTTCATCATTGACCCAAAGATCACTGATCAGAAAGTTGTTTAATTTTCATGTAATTGTATAGTTTTGAGAGTTTCTCCTGGAATAAATTTGTAGGTTCATTCCTGTGTAGTCTGGTATGATTTCAATTTTTTTTTTAACTTGCTGAGACACTTTTTGACACATTTTGTGGCCTAATATACCTTTAATACAGAATAATGTCCATAGCAGGAATAAACTTTAAATTACTGTGTGTGTGTGTTTTTAATCTAGCTACTCCCCTATTAGACCTCATCTGTTTTTATTTTTTTATTTAACCTCTTTTCATTCATTTACATACTCATCTGAGAAGCCTGAAGTTGTTCCAGCTTTGGACAATAACTGCTTTTATTTTATTTATTTATTTTTGAGACAGAGTCTTAGCATCACATTTTACAGCAACCTCAAACTCTTAAGTTTAAGCAATTCTCTTGCCTCAGCCTCCCAAGTAGCTGGGATTACAGGCACCTGCAACAGTGTCTGGCTGTTTTTCCAAGATGCAGTCTTGCTCTTGCTCCGGCCGGTCTCAAACTCATGAGCTAAGGCAATCTACCTGTCTTGGCCTCCCAAGTGCCAGGATTACAGTCATGAGCCACCATGTCCAGCCTAGAATAACTACTTTTAGAAACTGTAAGGTAGTTACAAAAGAATAGTTGCCCAAGATTCAGAATTTTTTAATGGAGCATGTATGTGGCCGATATCTTCACTCCGACTTAGGAGTCTAAATCCACTCTTCACTGCTCCAACATACTGAAGAAATCATCTGAGGAGAGAGAGGGATGCTTGGTCGTCACATCAAAGGCAGCAGCATTATTCTAAGAGCACCCATTCTTTAAGCCTTCACTGTTAGAGGTGTGAGGTTACATCATATTCTTTATGCACATAATTGATATGGTAGAATTGGTATTAAGTATATAGCCTGAGCAGAACAGAAAATGGTGATGTATTTTATGCATATGAATAAAGGAGTGACTTTTTTTTTCTTTTTTTTTTGAAACAGAGTCTCAGCTCAGCACCTGTGGCTCAAGTGGCTAAGGCACCGGCCATATATACCTAAGGTGGCAGGTTCGAATCCAGCCTGGGCCCGCCAAACAATAATGATGGCTGCAACCAAAAAATAGCCAGGCATTGTGGCGGGCACCTGTGGTCCCAGGTACTTGGGAGGCAAAGTAGGAGACTCGCTTGAGCCCAGGAGTTGGAGGTTGCTGTGAGCTGTGATGCCACAGCACTCTACCCAAGGGAATAGCTTGAGGCTCTGTCTCCAAAAAAAACCAACAAAAAAAAAATAGAGTCTCACTCATCTGAGAAGCCTGAAGTTATTCCAGCTTTGGACAGTAACTGCTGGAACTGACAATAACAGCCAGTGACCTTTCAAGAGAAAAACTCAAGTCATTTTACTTCCTTTAAAATGTACAAAAGCTGGCTCAGCACCTGTGGCTCAAGTGGCTAGGGCACTAGGACTCACTTGAGCCCAGGAGTTGGAGGTTGCTGTGAACTGTGATGCCACAGCACTCTACCCAGGGGGACAGCTTGGGGCTCTGTCTCAAACAAATAAATAAATAAATAAAATGTGCAAAAGCGTCAGGGCAGCACCTGTGGCTCAAAGGAATAAGGCACCAGCCCCATATACTGGAGGTGGCGGGTTCAAACCTGACCCCGGCCAAAAACTGCAAAAAAAAAAAAAAGTGCAAAAGTGTCTCATTACACTTACAATGAAATTCATACTCCTTATGCTGGTTCACAAAGTCATACATGATGTGGTTCCTGCCTATCTGATCTCATGCCACTCATTCACCCACTGTGATGCCACCTCACTGCCTGTCCCTCTGTTCCTCAAAACAGCCAAGTTCATTTATAACTCAGGGATTTTGCACTACTACAAAACTACAACTGCATCCCAAATGTTCTTCACTAGATCTTTGCAGAGCTGGTTCCTTTTCTTCTGGAGATCCAAACCAGCTGAATCAATGCAGAATCTCTGAATGGTTATGATAAAAATAAGTTTTAAAAAACTCAAATACAATACATTTTGACAACTAGTGAGCTAAATTTTTCCTTAAGTTACTGACTTGCTAATGAATCTGGAGAAGTATGCAATTCAAATATTTCTCATTTTCCTAAGAAAGGTTTATTTTACATTTGGTGCATGTGTTGGTTAGAATACAGCCATATTGCAGTTAACAGAGACACCCAACAACAATAAAGAGGCTTAAAAAGAAAGGGTGTAATGTAATACAGTAAGAGCTTCAGTCAGCTGCCATGAAGTCATTCAGAGACTCACTTTTTTGACTCTGATGCTCCCCCATCCTAGGACATGATTGCATGCCTGTGAGCTGGTAAGAAGGGGAAAGTTAATGTGGAAAAGGCAGGCTGCTGAAGGCACTAGTCCAGAAGTGAGACACATGAAATGACCCACAGTCTACGAAAAAGAACTTAGTCACATTGTCACACACGTAGGCAAAGTCCCCAAACAGTTAGTTACATGTCAGCTACAACTAACTGGGAGAATGAAAGAACAGATTCTGATGGACTCAGCCACAGCATATGTCAAGTGAGATATGTGTGTCCCATCAAAAAGCAGTCCAAAAAGTTGGACATAATTTTAAACCAGTTGTATGTAGTGCACCTGAAGGCATTGTGGGATCAGAGATTATTGATATGGAAGGAAAGCTAGTCTTACAGATGTGTAATAAAAATAGACTTGGAGGCCAGACGTGGTTGCTCACACCTGTAATCCTAGCACTCTGGGGGGTTGAGGCAGGTGGATGGCCTGAGCTCAGGAGTTCAAGACCAGCCTGAACAAAAGTGAGACCCCCCCCCCATCTCGACTAAAAATAGAAAAACTGGCTGGGTGTGGTGGCAAACAACTGTAGTCCCAGCTACTTGGGAGGCTGAGGCAAGAGGATTGCTTGAGCCCAAGGGTTTGAGGTTTCTGTGAACTATGACACTCTACCAAGGGTGACAAAGTGAGACTCTATCTCAAAACTCCTTATCTTAAAAAAAAAAAAAAAAAAGTGTATTAAACGCAGAAACAGGAAAGAGGATGTGAAAGATATCCACAGTGCAAAACCCAGCTACACACAAGAAGCCTTTAACTGGGGGACAGGCAGAAAGGAGTCCAGGGAGGGTGGTGGATACTAAGTTGAACAGGAAGAACCCATCTTGCTTATTCCAGCACAACTTGCCAACCATTCTCTTCTCTTGCAGCATCTTTTTCTGTTTACTGAAAATTTCTCATCAACGTACAAACATGAATTGCTTCCATTTTGAAAAAACCTTTCCTTGACTACTCTTCCTTTTTCAGTTTCCTGTTTCTTTGCTCCTCTTCACAGAAGAACTCAAGTTTTCTGTACACACCATCCAGTTCCTCTTTGATTTTCTCTTGGGCCTGCTCCAATTAGGATTTTGCCCTCCATGACTCCACTGGAGGTATTCATATTCAGCAAGGTCAACAATTTCCTCCACGCTGTTAAATCCTACCTTCAATTTTTATTTTTCTTGAGTGAGCTGCAGCCTTTGACATAAATCATCACTCTTTGAAACAATCTCTTCACTTGGCTTCTAGACTCTTCAGGCTTTCTCCCATCTCACTAGGTGCTAGTTCATCTGTGCCAACCTGATCTCATAGTAACTGAGTACTTCAAGGATCAGTCCTTCAATTTCTTCCCTCCTGTTCACATTCCCTGCAATGGCAATCTCAGTCTATTGAACAGCTTTAAACACCATTAATAATGATGACCTCCAAATGTGTATCTCCCAGCCATTACTTCACCCTTTATCACCTGATCCATGTATCTAAATACCTATTCAAAATTTTATTGGGTCATATAAGCATCATAATTTATATTCTGGACAAAATTCCTGATCTTTTTCTCCTAAACTGGTTTTCTCTGAGTTTTCTAAATCTTGGTTAGTAACAATTCCATTCCTCCAATTGTTTTTGTTTTTTTTTTAATTTTTTTTTTTTAATTTCAACGCTTTATTTCAACTTATTACTTTGAAGGGTTTTTTTTTGTTTGTTTGTTTTTTTTATTACTTCTTCCTCCTGTAGTGTTTTCTTGCCCCCCGGTGTAGTTGGGATCACAAAGTCTGGCTGTCTCGTTGTCCTGTTGTTGTTGTAGTAGAGACGAGGTCTCACGCTGGCTCAACTGGCTCAGGGGGGTCTTAGCTGGTCTCGAACCTCTGAGCACAGGTGATCCACCCGCCTCGGCCTCCCACAGTGCTGGGACAACAGGCGTGCGCCACCACACCCAGCCCATTCCTCCAATTGTTCAGGCCAAAACCCGTAAAATCAGCTTTCAACCCATCAGCTATGACCACCATTACCACCACCATGACCTGTCTCCCCATTTATGTATAGTTTCTCAGAAAATATAGTTAAAATATATCCAGAGACCGGGCACAGTTGCTCACACCTATAATCCCAGCACTTGGAAGGCTGAGGTGGGTGGATTGCTTGAGCTCAGGAATTCAAGACCAGCCTGAGCAAGAGTGAGACCCTGTCTCTTAAAAAATAGCCAGGAGTTGTGGTAGGCGCCTCTAATCCCAGCTACTTGGGAGGCTGAGACAAGAGAAAGGCCTAAGCCCAAGACTTGGAGGTTGCTGATAGACACCATGGCACTCTACCAAAGGTGACAAAGTCTCTAAATTAATTAAATACATCCAAAGTTCAACTACTTTTTGACACCTCCACTGTGACTACTCTGGTCTAAGTCACAATCATCTCTCAGGATAATTGTATTAACTTCTTAACTGACATAATTAGTTACCTTATTGCTGCCTAACAAATTATCCCAAAATTTAGCATCTTAA
Source organism: Galagoides demidoff (assembly GCA_963574575.1). Lineage (NCBI taxonomy): Eukaryota > Metazoa > Chordata > Mammalia > Primates > Galagidae > Galagoides > Galagoides demidoff. The sequence goes on along the minus strand of CAUYQV010030441.1, from coordinate 8,664 downwards.
AAACAATAGGCCTTATCTCAGTTTCTGTGGATCCAGAATATGAGTGCAGATTTTCTGGGTACCAGAGAATCAAGGTCTCTCTCACAAGGCTACAGTCAAGTTTTCAGTCACAACTGCAGTCTCATCTGAAGACTCAATTGAGAAAGAATCTGCTGTCAAGCTCATTAATGTGAGTGTTGGCATGATTTAGTTCCTCATGAAATGTCGGACTGAAGGCCTCTGTCTTACTGGGTGTCTGGCCTCCACCAGAGTGAGGAGAGGGCATGCAAAATGGAAGCTACTGTCTTTCTAGAACCTAATCTCAGATGTGGTATCACATCACTTTTGCCATATTCTAGTCATTACAGGCAAGTCATTAGATCCAGACCATAGTCAAGGGCAAGGGATTACACAAGGGTGTGAGTGAGGGGACCACTGGAGGCATTTTAGGGGCTGCCTACTACTAATCCTCACTTTCATCTCATCTCCACTCTAATAGTTTTTTTTTTATGTACCTCCACATCTCAACAATTTTTTTTATTGTTTGGGATTCATTGAAGGTACAAAGAATTAGGTTACACTGACTGCATTTGTTAGGTAAAGTCCTTATAATTGTGTCTTGCCCCCAAGAGGTGTGCCATACACTGTGGCCCTCCCATCCCCCTTCCTCCTCCCCTCTTCCCACTCTCTCATTCCTCTCCCTCCCTCCTTGTATTAGATCTACTGCCTTCAGATTAGAACTGACTACATTGGATTCTTGTTTCTCCATTCTTGTGATGCTTTACTAAGAATAATGTGTTCCACCTCTATTCAGGTTAATACAAAAGATGTAAAATCTCCATCTTTTTAATGGCTGAATAGTATTCCATGGTATACATATACCACAGCTTGTTAATCCATTCCTGGGTTGGTGGGTATTTAGGCTGTTTCCACATTTTGGCGATTGTAAACTGAGCTGCAATAAACAGTCTAGTGCAAGTGTCCTTATGATAAAAGGATTTTTTCCTTCTGGGTACATGCCCAGTAATGGGGTTGCAGGATCAAATGGGAGGTCTAGCTTGAGTTCTTTTAGGGTTCTTCATACTTCCTTCCAAAAAGGTTGTATTAGTTTGCAGTCCCACCAGCAGTGTAAAAGTGTTCCCTTCTCTCCACATCCACACCAGCATCTGCAGTTTTGAGATTTAGTGATGTGGGCCATTCTCACTGGGGTTAGATGATATCTCAGAGTGGTTTTGATTTGCATTTCTTGAATTTTTAGGGACGATGAGCATTTTTTCATATGTTTGCTAGCCATTCATCTGTCTTCTTCAGAGAAGGTTCTATTCATCTCTTTTGTCCATTGATGCATAGGATTGTTGGCTTTTTTCATGGGGATTAATTTGAGTTCTCTATAGATAGATCCTGGTTATCAAGCTTTTGTCTGATTCAAAATAAGCAAATATCCTTTCCCTTTCAGTGTAGGTTGTCTATTTGCTTTGGTTGTTGTCTCCTTAGCTTTACAGACGCTTTTCAGTTTAATTAAGTCCCATTTGTTTATTTTTGTTGTTGTTGCAATTGCCACAGCAGTCGTCTTCATAAAAGCTTTCCCCAGGCCAATATCTTCCAGTGTTTTTCCTATGCTTTCTTTGAGGATTTTTATCGTTTCATGCCTTAAATTTAAGTCTTTTATCCATCTTGAATCAATTTTTGTGAGTGGAGAAAGGTGCGGGTCTAGTTTCACTCTTTTACATGTAGATATCCAGTTCTCCCAGCACCATTTATTGAATAGGGATTCATCCTCCCGGTGGATGTTCTTGTTTGGTTTATCGGAGATTAGGTGTCTATAAGATGTTAGTTTCATTTTCTGGTTTTCTATTTGATTCCAAATGTCTATGTCTCTATTTTTGTGCCAGTACCATGCTGTTTTGACCACTATGGCCTTGTAGAATAGCCTACAGTCTGGTAGGCCGATGCCCCCAGCTTTGTTTCAATCACTAAGAACTGCCTTAGTGATAGGGGTTTTTTCCTGGTTCCATACAAAATGAAGAATTTTCTTCAAGTCTTGAAAGTACGATGTTGGTATTTTAATAGGGATGGCATTGAATTGGTAGATTGCTTTGGGAAGTATAGACATTTTAACAATGTTGATTCTTCCTGGCCGTGAGCATGGTATGTTCTTCCATTTATTAATATCCTCTGCTATTTCTTTTCTTTTTTTTTTTTTTTTTTGAGACGGAGCCTCAAGCTATGCCCCTGGGTAGAGTGCCATGGCATCACAGCTCATAGCAACCTCCAACTCCTGGACTCGAGCAAGTCTCCTGCCTTCGCCTCCCAAGTAGCTGGGACCACAGGCGCCCGCTACAACGCCCAGCCATTTTTTGGTTGCAGTCATTGTTGTTTTGGCAGGCCCGGGCTGGGGATTCAAACCCGCCACCTTAGGTGTATGTGGCTGGTGCCTTACCTGATTGACCCACAGGCGCCGAGCCTGCTATTTCTTTTCTATGGGTTTCATAATTTTCTTTATAGAGGTCCTTTACCTCTTTTGTTAGGTATATTCCTGGGTATTTCATTTTCTTTGAAGCTATGGTGAAAGGAGTTGTGTCCTTAATTAGCCTCTTATTGGTGTATACAAGGCTACTGATTTGTGGACATTGATTTTTTTTTTACAGTTTTTGGGCAGGTCAGGTCTGAACCCGCCACCTCCGGTATATGGGGCTGGCACCCTACTCCTTTGAGCCACAGGTGCTGCCCTGGACATTGATTTTATATCCTGAGACATTACTGTATTTTTTGATGACTTCCAGGAGTCTTGTGATTGAGTCTTTGGGGTTCTCTAGGTGTAAGATCATATCGTCAGCAAAGAGGGAGAGTTTGACCTCTGCTCCTGTTTGGGTGCCCTTTATTTCCTTCTCTTGCCTGATTGTATTGGAACTTCCAGCACTATGTTGAATAGTAATCGCGATAGAGGACAACCTTGTCTGGTTCCAGTTCTGAGTGGAAAAGCCTTCAGGTTTACTCCATTCTGTAAAATATCAGCTGTGGATTTGTCATAGATAGCGTCGATCAGTTTAAGAAATGTGCCACCTATGGCACATTTTAGTGTTCTAATTAGAAAGGGATGCTGGATTTTATCGAATGCTTTTTCTGCATCTATTGAGGGTCATATGGTCTTTGATTTTGCTTCTGTTGATAACGTTTATGGACTTGGGTATATTAAACCAGCTTTGCATCCCTGGGATAAAACCTACTGATTAGGCAGCACCCGTGGCTCAAAGGAGTAGGGTCCTGGCCCCATATGCTGAAGGTAGTGGGTTCAAACCCAGCCCTGGCCAAAAACAGCAAAAAAAAAAAAAAAAACTACTTGATCATGATGTTTTGCTTTTTTGATGATAAGCTGTAATCTTATTGGCTAGGATTTTTTTTTTTTTTTGAGATGGAGCCTCAAACTATGCCCCTGGGTAGAGTGCCATGGCATCACAGCTCATAGCAACCTTCAACTCCTGGGCTCAAGCGAGTCTCCTGCCTCCACCTCCCAAGTAGCTGGGACCACAGGTGCCCGCCACAATGCCCGGCCATTTTTTGGTTGCAGCCATCATTGTTGTTTGGCGGGCCCGGGCTGGGGATTCGAACCTGCCACCTTAGGTGTACATGGCTGGCGCCTTAGCTGATTGAGCCACAGGCACCGAGCCATTGGCTAGGATTTTTTTGAGAATTTTTGCCTCTTTATTCATTAGTGAAATTGGTCTGAAATTCTTCTTTTTAGTTGGGTCTTTTCCTGGTTTTGCTATCAGGGTGATGTTTGCTTCATAGAGTATGTTGGGGAGATTCTTTCCTCCTCAATTTTTTGGAATAATTTCTGCAGTATGGGAATAAGCTTTTCTTTGAAGGTTTGATAGAATTCAGGTGTGAAGCCATCTGGACCAGGGCATTTTTTTGTTGGAAGATTTTTTTTTTTTGGGAGACAGAGCCTCAAGCTATCCTCCTGGGTAGAGTGCCATGGCATCACAGCTCATAACAACCTCCAACTCCTGGGCTCAAGCGAGTCTCCTGCCTCAGCCTCCCAAGCAGCTGGGACCACAGGTGCCCGCCACAACGCCCGGCCATTTTTTTGGTTGCAGCCATCATTGTTGTTTGGTGGGTCCGGGCTGGGGATTCGAACCCACCACCTTAGGTGTACGTGGCTGGCGCCTTAGCCGATTGAGCCACAGGTGCCGAGCCAAAAATGCTCATCTTTAATCATCAGAGAAGTTCATATCAAAACCACTTTGAGATATCACCTAACTCCAGTAAGATTAGCCTACATCACATAATCCCCAAACTACAGATGTTGGTGTGGATGTGGAGAGAAGGGGACAATTCTACACTGCTAGTTGGATCGCAAACTAATACAGCCTTTTTTGGAAAGAAGTATGGAGAATTCTCAAGGAACTAAAAGTTGACCTATGGTTTGATCCTGCAATTCCATTACTAGGTATCTACCCAGATGAACAAAAGTCATTTTACTACAAAGACATTTGCACCAGAATGTTTACTGCTGCCCAATTCATAATTAGTAACTTGTGGAAGTAGCCCAAATGCCTATCAACCCGTGAATGGTTTTTTAACAAATTGTGGTATATGTATACCATGGAATGACAAATTGTGGTATATGTACACCATGGAGTACTATGCAGCCATAGAAGGATGGAGACTTTATATCTTTTATGTTTACCTAGATGGAGCTAGAACATATTCTTCTTAGTAAAGTATCTCAAGAATGGGGGAACAAAGTATTCAATGTACTTAATACTATTATAAAACCAATATGTAATCACTTATACATTCATACAAATGATAAAACACAAATATAGTCCAGAAAGAAGGAAGGGGGTAAGTGGAGGGAGGGTATTTGGAAGTATCTCACCTAATGTACACAATGCAAGGGTACATTTCAAAACAACTAAAAGCATATTATAAATGTCTTTTGTATTTATGTATTTTGTATGTACAAAATGTATTTTGTTTTACCACAAAAATAAATAAGTGAGGTAATGGTTATGTTAGTTTGATTTAAGCATTATACATTGTATATCAAATTATCACAATGTATAATGTGATAATATTATGATTTAATAAAAATTAAATTAAAAAATAAAAAAGAAATATATATATATATGTTCTGTTGTTGGAGTGTCTGAAAATGTTAGTTAAGTTGGTTGATAATTTTGTTAAGTCTTCTTTATCCTTACTGTCTTTCTGTCTACATGTTTTACTTTTTTTTTTTTTTAAATTGTTGGGGATTCATTGAGGGTACAAAGAACCAAGTTACATAGATCACATTTGTTTGATAACGACCCTCTTATACTTGTGTCCCTCCCCCAGAAGGTGTACCACACCCCATGACCCCCTCACCCCCTTCCTCCTTCCCTTTCTCTGCTTTGTTTTACCCATTATTGAGAGAGGAGTTTTGACATTTCCAACTGTACTTGTTGATTTGCTTGTTTTTCCTTCCAGTTCTATCATTTTTTGCTTCATGTATTTTGAAGCTCAGTGATAAGGTGCCTGCACATTTAGGATTGTTACATCCTCTTCACAAATTGGCTCCTTTATAATTATGTAATACTTTTCTTCCTCTCAGGAATATTGCTTATTTTAAAATATAATTAGTCTGATATTTATCTAGATTCTATAGCTTTCTCTTGATTAATTTTTCATATTATATTTTTTTCTTTTGACCTATTTTCAACTTGATATGTAAAGGTTTGTTTTTTTTTTTTTTTTTATCATTTCTCTTGGTAGTCAGCTATGCTGATAGATTTAAAGGGCAAGCTTGAGACCATCCTTAAAAATGCCTGTATCTCAGTGGTTAGGGCGCCAGCCACATACACCCAGGCTGGTAGATATGAACCCGGCCCAGGCCTGCTAAACAAGAATGACAACTGCAACAAAAAAATAGCTGGGTGTCGTGGCAGGCGTCTGTAGTCCCAGCTACTTGGGAGGGTGAGGCAAGAGGATCACTTAAGCCCAAGAGTTGGAGGTTGCTGTGAGCTGTGACGCCATGACACTCTACGGAGGGCAATATAGTGAGACTCTGTGTCAAAAAACAAACAAACAAACAAAAAACATCTGTATGCAAGTACAGCCTGTGGCTGGCATCTGGAAACTTAGCTCTTGATAAGCAGTTAACTGATAAGCATAGTTGACTATATCCAGACTGTGCAAATAATTTGATTTATGCTGAATATATTTCTCATCTGGAAGCTGGGATTTTGGAATATCCTAGGCAGAGGGTTATCTGTGTGACCAGCTCCTAACAAAATCTTTGGGTACTGGAGTTTCTAATTGGATTCCCTGAGCAGAAGTGTTACACAAATGTTGATCCATTTGCATTGCTAGAGAGAGGAGACGCTCTGCGTGATCTCTCCTGGGAAGCATGTGGCACATGGAGACCTGACTCCACCTGTGTCTTTTTCCCTTATGATCTGGCTCTGTGTGTGTTCTTACTGCATCACGGACACAAATCTTAGCCATACGTACATCTACATGCTGAGACTTCTAGCAAATCTCAAAATGTGGGAGTGATCTGGAGACAGGTGTCCTGACATAACAACACATAGCTAGGTTTTATTTTTCAGAAGTCCAATCAGACAATTGTAATCAGTACCCTGAGCACTTAATCCATTTATATTTAATGTAATTACCAACATGGTAAGATTTAAATCTACCATTATTTATTTATTAGTGGTTGCACTGGGGCACAAGTTGGCAAACTTTTTTCTGTAAAGTGTTGAATAGTAAATAAATATTATGGGTTGTGTGGGCCACATGGACTCTGTTGAAACTGCTCAACTCTGCTATTATAGCACAAAAGCATCCACAAACAATGTGCTAATGGATGATTGCGGATATTTATCTATAAAAACAGGTTGAAGGCTAGATTTGGCCTGTTGGCCAAGAAATTCCTTTTACATTTCTTGTACTGTAGTCCTGCTGAACCCTACCGAAGTATTCACAATATACACATTTAACTGATCACACTCTACCTTCAGAACAATATTATACCACTTCACATATGGTGTAAGAATTATTTACAATATGCTTCTGTTTCTCTCTTCTTATTTTTTATGCTTTTTTTTTTTTTGCAATTTTTGGTTCTTTATAAAGCCCATAGCAATTGTTATTATTTTTGTTTTAGACAGTTAATTATTGTTCAAGAATATTTTAAATGAGGAAAAATGTGTTTTATATTACTCATACGTTTACCATCTGTGGAGACCATCATTTCTTCATGTAGTCCAAATTTCTACATGATATCATTTTCTTTCTTTCTAAGAAATTCCTTTGACATTTCTTGTACTGTAGGCCTGCTGACTATGAATTCTCTCAATTGCCTGAAAACATCTTTACTTAATTTTCTTTTGTGAAAGATACTTTTTCCTAGGCCTAGAATTCTAGGTTTACAGTTTTTTTCTTTTAGTACTTTAATATTTCTCCTCTTTTGGCTTGCACAGCTTCTGATAAAAAGTCTGCTACTAGCATTCTTTTTTTTACTGCTTTACATATGATTTTTATTTTTTCTTTTGGTTGCTTTTAAGATTTTTACTTTATCTCTAGATTGCAGCAATTTTATTTTGAGATATCTTTATAATATCTTAATTAGGCTTATGCTGCATGGTGCTTATTGAGCTTCTTGTGCTTGTGGGTTTATGATTTTTATGTAATTCTCAATATTGTAGCCTTTAAGTTTTCAAATATTTTTCCTGTTCTCCCTAACAACCCCATCCTTTGGGGGCTCCACTTATCCACAATGTTAGACCACTGATACTGTCCCAGAGGTCCTTGATGGTTTGTTCAGCTTTTTCAGTCTCTTTTCTTTATTTTGGGTAGTTTCTGTTGTCATGTTTTCCTGGTTACTGATCTTTTCCAGGGCCTAATCAGCTGTTAAGTCTCGGAAGTTCAGTCTTCATTTCAGATACTGTATTTTGCATCTCTATAAATTCCACGAAGGTCTTTAAAAATGATTTTCCATTTTTTACCTCATCATGCTCTTGTTTTTTCCATCTTGAACATATGCAGTGAACTTATAATAGTTGTTTTACTTCAGATTAACACCCTTGTCTCCCAGTTCCATCATCTCTGTCATTCTCCCTTCATGTCAGGGGATCACATTTTCTCCTGGCTGGGAGTCATAGATTCCTGCTTCTTTCCTTGCCTGTAATTTGTTTAGACTATGTAAGACACTGAATTTTATATTATTGAGTGCTGAATTTGGTTGTATTCCTTTAAATAGTGCCAGGATTCATTTTTGCCGACACTTAATATACTTGAAATCAATGCCTGTATTGGTGGCTCACTTCGAAGGTTTGTTAGGGTGGGGCCAGACCAGCTTTTAGGTTCTGCTTAGACCCACTACTAAGTTGGTTCTGAGAATTCTCTCTAATACCTCCTAATTTTTGAGTTCTTTCTACTCTGGCTATTGGGAACATAAATTATTCCTTTGAGAATTGTTCTCTCTGCTCGTTTCTGGTGATTCTTACTCAGTAGTTCCCTCTCATTCAAGTGCAGAACCAAAGTCCTTTTTTTTTTTTTTTTTGAGACGGAGCCTCAAGCTATCCCCCTGGGTAGAATGCCATGGCATCACAGCTCATAGCTACCTCCAACTCCTGGGCTCAAGCGAGTCTCCTGCCTCCGCCTCCCAAGTAGCTGGGACCACAGGCCCCCGCCACA
>CAUYQV010030439.1:0-57341 GCA_963574575.1 Galagoides demidoff | reverse complement strand
GAAGAACATTCTCCAGCTCCATCCATGTGAACATGAAGGACGTAAAGTCTCCATCCTTCTTAATGGCTGCATAGTATTCCATGGTGTACATATACCACAGTTTGTTGATCCATTCGTGGATCGATGGGCACTTGGGCTTCTTAAAACTTTCTTTTGATACAAAAATGAAAACCACAATTGGGAGTCTGGCTTTCCTTTTGAATTCTGATTGTATAGTGTGCTCTTCTGGGTGCGTCCCTTTCTTTTTTGCTCATTAGTTCCACTGTCCTGAAGCCTTTCCCCTGTGCAGTGTTCTGCTCTTAGCCTGAGTCCATAATGTGGCTGTTGAGTAAGTAAATGAATGAGATGTATCATCTCCATCGTGAGCACTTCCTAGCCAAGCCACTAAATTCAAGATACCAAGTATCTTCCATGCAGAGGGAACTCTTAGGATATTTCTTTACAGTATGTTATTGTAGATTTGATGGAACAAACATTTAAGGTTCAATTTTAACTAGTTGGAAGGGAGGACAATAGTGATGAATGGCCTTCGTAAAGATCAAAGTTTGTAACTGAGAAAATGACATGAAGGCTGTGTTGACCAGTTTGATGGAAGTATTTCGGATTGCGTGTGAAAACCCCACACTGTACCCCAGAAGTGCATTTATGTACATAGTTATCATTCAATAAAAAAAAAAAAAAGGATCAGAGTTTGTGTCTGATCGGTGATATTCGTAGGTGTTTTTGCTACCAGCTATGACACCACGGCACTCTACTCAGTATGCCAGCATGAGACTCTGTCTCCAAAAAAATAAACAAAAAAAACCAATAGATAGCTGTTGCCCCAAACTACATCAAAATTCTCATCTTGAATTAGATAAATTTGTAATCATCAAAAGATTTTCACTTTTAAAGGGTCTAAAATCTCACCATTTGCAAATGAAGTGAACATGTTTATGAATATAAATTATGTAAGACATTACTCACTTAAGTGCTATATAACGTTAGCAACCTTTCCATAAGATAAAATTCTTATTTGGGGGTCAAATGTAGACCATGATATTGACTTCTTATTGGCAGCTGTTACTACTTTGACAATTGAATTATATCTGCATTATTACATGTTGATACTGGGTAAAAGTCAACTCCTTTTCCTGTTAATTATACTACCTACCATTGAAGAAAGTCTCTGAGTACTTAACACCCAAAGATTAATAAGAAAAGAAGTGTGTTTTCCCCTCATACTTTCCATGTGGGAAATATGAACATATTTCATCTTTAAAAGCACTTAATACAGAGGCACAAATCACTTTAGCATTCTAGGAGAAGTTTTACAATGCTTTTAAAATACTAAAGCATTGAAGGCGTTCCTGTTCTATCCATGTTTATCAAAATTAGAATGAGCCTTTTTGGGATTGAAATACAGACCGCAGTCTAATCAATTAAGTAGTTCATCCGTTATGCAGAACAAAGTAGTACTTTTGCTTCAAAAATTTGTTTTGTTGTTGTTTACCTAATGGAAATGTGGAAATTTCCAGACAACAGGTAACTTTGTTTTTGTGTTTATTCTAATAATAAAGAAGTCACCATGTCACATATGTAGGTGCTTTTAATAATGATAACAAAATAATCATGCAAAGCTAATGATGTGAACAGATTAATTTATGATGTTATTTAGAGCTATCCTTTATGAGGTTACTTTGGGTAGATTTAATTGTTGACAGATCATATCATTAATAAATTTAACTGATACTTATCCTCTTAACTTACCCATACTTATCCATAACTTAGGATAAATCCAAGATTGCTCAGTAAAGGTACTGAGTAACCAATTTTCTCATTTTACCAACAATGTTCCTTTCAGATAGATGCAAAATATATGATAATACCTCTCAAAATGGTAAAGGTTTAAAGGATACAACGAGTTGCTACAGTTGGCTTATTCTAGATTAACATAAGTTATAAAACACGTCCTGTGGCATGTGTGCAGTTGGGGAGAGAATTCCACTGTATTAAGTACTTGCTAGAAATCTGAGGTTGCAACGGAGGGCCACAAAAATCTGAGCTTCTCTGCTCCAAGAGGAGGGTAAATAGGAAGTACAAAACTGCTATACATACATAGTGGATGAAGAAAATGATTAAGACAATCATATATTTTGATGGAAAGTCTGTCCATATTTGAGGCAAACATCAGGAGAAAAAAGAGCATTTTCCCACCATTCTTCTGCTACCATGTCTAGATAAAAAGGGGGTGCAAATGTGTGCCTGGATGTGTTGGACTTAGTGTATAAGTTTAACAGCAGCTGCTTCTTCTTTCTTTTTATTCCAGTTATCATACGGGTATAAACGATGAGGTTACATTGTTTGTGTTTGGTGGTATGGCACTCTTCCTGGGTGAAGGGCTCAATTGCTTTACCTGACAAACAGCATCGTTTTAGATGGTGTTATTTGGGGCAGTTAAAGACAAGATGGATGAGGGAAGCTTCTCCAGGGTACCAGGGTCTACACAGAACTCCGCCTGTCGTGTTGGAACTCATTGCAAATTCCTTGCTTTCTTCCATGTGGAACCCAATAATTATGAACAGTGGACTTCCTTCTACTTGGAATCTCACTTGCTCTGAAATGTGTGTGCGCTTGCAGTGTCCTTCAGAGCAGCCACCAGTAACATGCAGAAAGTGTGGACAGGAGGAGAGGCAAACCCAAATCAAGGCCCCGCGTTGCCTAGGCCCTGCTGTTCACCATTTCACCCTTTACAACCACTGGCTCAAGCTGCAGTGACTAGGAACTGCTAACATTGCAATGACATATAAGTAAAACAGCAACACTAATTATCATGTCCTCTGCATTAAATTCAGTTTGTACGTGCAACTAGTCTAAGTGATTCTGTGGATTGTTAGGAATAACAGTTGAGGGAATCTGGGCTCTAGGAATGGAATTGAAGGCCAAGAGTCAGTAGAACCTGAATATTGAAAATTCAATTTCTGTGCTTCAATGACATACATTTTTAGAAATCTTCATATAGAGTTTTGACATATTAATCATCTTTCAATTTTTTTCTCTCTGTGACAGATGGGAAAGCCCATCCCATCCACACGTGTGCATGTGCACACACACACACAGATTCCACTGGTGTCACTTTTCTTTGTTCAGTCCTTGGTCATTGTTTCTCCAGAAAGGCCACACAGTCTTTCCATGTTGAGGCTTTGTTGTTAATATTTGATGAGTTCACTGTACGGACTTACTTCTGGTTCCGCCTCAAAGGCCATCAGTCAGAGCCTGTCCTTGCAGGAGACATTTAGGGGAGGGAACTTGTTACCAGTTCACTTCGGGGCCTCACATCTCACTCTGCTGTTCTGGATGTCCATGCACCTGGCTCCCAGCAGCGGGCCAGTCCACCCTCACAAGTGGACTTTGCTCCTTTCATCTGCAGTCAGACACAGAAATGATGTTTCTTCATTGTGGCCTATAAAATGTAGAAATTGCCTGGGTTCTAGTCAATTTGGAACAATTGGTGGGCAATTGACCAGTTCACACATCAATCTGATTTTGGCAGTTACCCGTGGGCAAAAACCTCAAGTACTATAAACCTGTCAGTCTCGATGTAGATTTATGTGCAAAGAGTAAATAGACTTTATTTCCTCCTGAAATATTTTTTGATTAGACAGCAAATTATCAGAAAGAATGTCAGAACTTCAGTATTCTCTGCTACCATCTTAACATAAATGTTATTTTTCTAGATACAGTGAATCGTTGTGTGTTACTTCTCAGAAAATATTTTAAAACTGTACTATAAAATAACTGCCCATAAAATGTAGTCTTATACTGTCAGAGAAAACTCTTTGTTATGGCTGTCTAAATTTTGATATATGTAACCCCAAGTGATTCAGATAAGGTTAGTACGGTCAGGGTTGTCAGGTGGTTAAGAACGTGAGTTTTCAGATATCTGGGTACAGACTCCCCTAGATTTGCTTGAGCCAATTTTTTAACTTCCTTGCACTTCTGTTTTCTCATCTGCACATTTGGCTTAGTCATAACAGCCAGCTCCTTGGATGGTAATGATGATTAAACGCAGTGACCAAACAATGCTGCCACATCCTAAGCCCTCAATCAATGTGAGCTGTAGTTATTTCATTAGACAGAGTCCCCAAACACTGGATGAAGTACTATAATATTATCCGTCCTAGTATACTTTTCAAAGCACATAATTATTTATTTTCTATTTTTTATTTTCTCTAAAGACAAGACTGCTATAGAGGATCTTTTATTAAAATATTTACAACTAATGAAAATGTTTATTAAAGGATAATTCATTTTGTTTATGTAATTAATATAAATACCAAAGAAAGACTTCTTTTTCAAAATGAAGTGAGGTGCCTTGTCATATTTGTTTTGTTTTCTTACCTTGCTCATCACTTTCTTTTTTTCCTTGAATATACTTGGCTTGACGATCTGTTTTCCATTCATACATTACTTCATGATTCATCATCTACACTTAGTAATGAACTAAGGTATTACCCATCATATTGTGGGTATGAATAAGGTCACTGATTCCTTGTGCATTTCCACTGACAGACTGTGGATGAGACAGAACAACCCTTCCAACGTGTAATAAAATTGTACACACCTGTTTTATACTTAAAAATGTTGTTCAAGACTTTATTTCCTAAGAAATCAATGGATACCAATACAAATATCACAATTTGGTTTATGATGGATGTTTCCTAGAGTTTAACCACATCCAGGTTTTCTTCCAAAACTACTGAGTCATTTACAAATAATAATTATGTAACTTACCATATAATCTTAAAATTAGTATAATGTTGTTCAAAGTAAGCATATCATCCTGTTAGAAAAGGACTTGATTCTAGGAGGAACTTCTTAGTTGCTATCTGTTGATTTTTATGTTGATTCCTTTTGTTGAGATCAGTGACATGATTTTTGATGACATTTTTCTTTTTGACTATTTTTCATTACAGGATATTAAGTTGCTGCACACATTTTGGTTATATAATTTGCTTTTGTACATTTTAAGTCAAAGTTATAAGTGTGATCTTCACCTGGAAGATGTGCACCGCACCTGTTAGGTGTGAGTTTACCCAACTTCTCCTCCCCACTCTCACTTACCTGGTTTCCATTGGATTTCACTTCCATATGTGCACAGAGGTGTAGATTGGCTAGTTCCAATTGAGTACTGAATACACAGGGTGTTTGTTTTCCCATTCTTGTAATATTTCATTTAGAAGAGTGGGCTCCAGTTTTGTCCAGGTTGTTACCAAAGATACTAGATTACCATTTCTTAAGCATTATCTCAGAACAATATAAAAAAATCTGTGCACATAAACTTGAAACTGTGGAGGAAAAGGACCATTTCTTAGAAACACACAACCTCCCTAGACTCAGTCATAAAGAAACAGAACTCCTAAATAGAGTAGTATCAAGCCCCAAAATAGAAGCAGCAATAAAAAATCTTCTAACTAAAAAATGTCCCAGACCAGATGGTTTTACACCTTAACTTTACCAGATCTACAAAGAAGAACTAGTATCTATACTGTAGAAATTATTCCATATTATTCAGAAGGAAGAAATCTTCCCTGGCCAGGCACGGATGGGATGGGCTAGGATCCTAGCACTCTGGGAGGCTGAGGTAGATGGAGTGCTTGAGCTCTGGAGTTGGAGACCAGCCTGAGCAAAAGTGAGACCCTGTCTCTACTAAAATAGAAAAAAGTAAGGCAACAGGATTGCTTGAGCCCAAGTGTTGGAGGTTGCTGTGAGCTATGACAACATGGTACTCTTCCCAGGGCAAAAGCTTGAGATTCCATCTCAAAAACAAAACAAACAAACAAAGAAAAAAAAGACTTCACTACTCATTCTACAAAGCCAATGACACAGTGATACCAAAGCCAGAAGAGGACACCCCTAAAAAAGAAAACTACAGACCAATGTTCTGTATGACTATAGATGCAAAAATTCTCAATAAAATCTTATCAACCTGAATTCAGTTTCACTATGAAACTGAAAAAACAATTCACTATGACCAAGTGGGCTTCATCCCAGAGATGCAAGGATGGTTCAGCATACACAAATCTAGAAATGTAATCTGCCAGATTAATAGAAGCAAAAACAGAGATTAAGTGATCCTTTCAATTGATGCAGAAAAAGCAATTATGACATTTGCTCATAGATATTAAATGAAAAAGGCAGCTATGCTAGGCGTTCTGTGGATCAGCCATCCCTGTTGTACCTTTTCTTCCCTCTCCCAGCCTTTTTTTTTTTTTTAATGGCCTATTTGGGTTGCAGACACAGAAATGCTTTCACAAACACAATATGCCAACATAATTATCCTGCAAAAGAAATCTGCTTAACTATGTTAAGTTTTGGATTTCCCCCTGAAACTCCTGAAACAATCTTTGATAGGTAAGGACCTCAGTCTACCCACTTATAGGGTCTGTTGTGTGACATGTGAATATGAACGCAGGGATCTGTTAGATACCACAGAGCCTCCTCACTGTCCCTCTAAGCTTGTTCTCTAATTGACTCTAATCTCTAAAATCATATTCTAGAAATTCAAAAATTATCTGCCCGAAACACCTAATATCGCTGTTGCTGTGACTAAATGGGTTGACAACATAGGCAACATGTAGTAGTTGGCATATAAGTGGTAACAAAGTTAAAAAAGAAATCCTGATCTCTGCACATAGATACCTCAGTATTTGAAGTAGGATCATTTCAACATAGATATGTACTTGTATATATGTAAGAATATGTAATATTGTCTTTCCTCACCTAAGCAATTTGTCTACTTTGTCCTTTAAGCTTTGTCACTTGTTTTATGAAATAGGTAAGAGTTTACATTAATAATCCCTCTCAGAAAAGCATTTCTCTTCTCGCTTACTTTTTACAGAATAAACGCAGCTAACTGGCACATTCAAAATAAACAATTCCAATTGTTATATAGTTCAGCAGATGGCAGATCAGGTGGTAAATTAGGTGGAGAGGATATATGGAATACTTTAAGGAAGATGTATTGGAAATGATTATGAAATACACAGTCTTTACCTTTCAAAGAGAAGTTGTTCATAACTTACTATGTATGCTAGCGTGTCATTGATACCAGTCTATTTTTAAATTGGAACAATTTTGTAAAGTTTATATTGGGTGGTGGAGGGGAACGTGTCTGGTAGAAAAATAGTCAACATCATGTTAATGTTTAAGTTTCTGATTAGATGGTTAAGTTTCAGATCAGATTGTTAAATACTTTCTAAGGCTACAAGAGTCCAAGAACCAGGCTGTACAGAGGGTAAGAAGTCCTTTCTGCTAAGAACACACAATGTTGGATGGACCCCCAAATTTAAGTAGAAAATGCACAGGAGAGAACCATACGGAATAATATATCAGTCGTTTCTTAAAATAACAAGTGTTCCCTTCAAATGCCAGTTTATGAATACCCAGAGATTAAAGTAACACAAACCACAATTCCCACAACCAATCTGAGAACACGTTTATGAGGTATGTAGAACTAGTCATGAACTTTTGACACTGTTGACTCACTCCCTCTTTAAAAAAACTCATACGTAATTATTAACTTTACTAAAATCCTATGATTATTCTCTAGTGTGTGACCGCATACCCAAAAGGAAATAACACATCATTGTCAGGTTCCATACTTAGAGTTGTTTTTTTTTTTCCTCTGAAATATATTGAATGCATTAAACTCCTTTGAACTATATTACCTTTAAAAATGTTGTAATAATTTTATGTTCAGAATTGGAACTTTTTAAAAGTCATCCCAGAATTAAAGTTATAGGTCATAGGAGAAGAGTGCAGAGGTTACTGGAATAACATTGATGATGATGGCAGGGAGACCCATCATCAAAAGGGGGAAAATCCTTTTGAAGATCTAAGTGATGCAACTTTCCTGTTGCTAATAACTCACCGAATAATTGCAGTTCAGTTGTTATGGAAATTTTCAAGTTAGAGGGAAGATTAAGTATATAGTCCAAGAGTTTTCCAATACCTTTATTTAGCAGTGTAAACCTACTTGGAATTAAATCTTTAAACTCTGTAAAAGAGCTTTGTCCTTCCTTATTCATCACTCTATTCGTGAAGGCTCGAAAAATTCTTGACACAACGAATGCTCGGTATCTATGTGTTGAAAACTTGAAAAGAGAGACATAATTCAAGAAATTGTAAGTCCAGCGCAGTGGCTCATGCCTATTATTCTAGCACTCTGGGAGGCTGAGATGGGTGGATTGCTTGAGATCTGGAGTTCAAGACCAGCCTGAGCAAGAGGGAGACCCATGTCTACTAAAAATAGAAAAATTAGCCAGCCATCATGGCAAGTACCTATGGTCTCAGCTACTCAGGATGCTGAAGTAGGAGGATCATTTGAACCCAGGGGTCTGAGGTTGCTGGCAGCTAGGCTGATGCCATGGCACTGTAGCCTGGGCAACAGAGTGAGACTGTCTCAACAACAACAACAACAAATAATTGTATAGTGGAATTTCTCTGAGGACAGCCAGGTTGAGCATGCATCTCCGTGGTAGGTTTGGGAATCCGGCAAGGACATTAAGAAGCCCTTGCAGACACACATAATGGCTTCACAATGCAATCTAGAAATCTTTGAGTTTAGTCCTCTCATTCTATGTATAAGAAAATGGAGCTTAGGACTTCTGGGATCCCTCATCTCAATATATACTTTTTTGTATCCAGATTGTTTATATTTATTGGAGTTGGAAAAGAACATTCTGTGATAATTTATGAGACATTTTGTTTTTAGATAAATTATTTCAGGAAGGCAAATCATAAAAGAGAATGACCTATAACCCATTTACTCTCAACATAAATAGCTGTAACATATGCTTTGATGATTTATATGCCCAATATTAATACATAATATTCTTTCCAAGAAGCAGATGTCTTATTCCTTACCTGCCCTAAAATAATTATGACATTGTTAATTAAACATGGGAAATAGCTAGCTGTGTGCTCACTAATGCAAAGATTTCTATTCCACGTACAAATTTTAGTCTTATTCAAGTTCCCTAGGGATAACATAGTGGAAAGATTCCACATGGACAAACACACAGAGACACACAGGACTGCACTGTGTAAAACCTAACCTTGACCTTTTGTCCATCTAATGGCAAGAGCAAGCTGTCTGATGTTTGTAAATTATCTTTTTTGATTGCTTTACTTCCATAGTTAAATTTTCTTCACTCATATTAAGCACATAATCAAATATTGCATGTGTCTACGTATGTGTATCTTTGCATATGCAAATATCTACCTACATGTAGATCTTTTAGTAAGATAGTTGAAAATGATAGGCATATGGAAATAAAGTCACAGGCTATTTAATGGATCATAAAAATATACTATAAGTAAGGAATTGTGCACACCTATTCTGTCCTAGTGTGAATTTCTCAATGAAATCAGTGAGCCTCACCCACCCATCTCAGTCATAATCACCCTCATTTTACAGGGCTTAAGAAAGAGTAGCCAAAGTTCTTTGATAAAATGTGTAATTAGGGAGGCAAAGATCAAGGCTTTAAAGGAGGGCTTAGCAAAACAGATGTCCAAGAAGCCTTACTAAGTTCAATGTCTCTAATTACAGTTTGCCTGGAAAGAGATTGAGAATGCAAGCCTGGCACTATTCTTGAAGTCTTAATCTTAAAATAAGTTCAGAAATTTATCATGCTTCAAATATTTTAATTAACTATACCAGGATTTATTGAAAATGCTTTAATATTAATGCCATCAACTGGAAAACATCAGTATATGTTTAAAAATTGAAGCATATAAGGATTTGTATGTTTTAGCAGGAACAGCCACTAATTACAGACCTGCATCCCTTAGTGATGAGGATACCTTCTGGGAAACGCATCCGTGGGTGATTTTAATCCTTGTGCAAACATCACAGAGTGCACTTACACGAACCTAGGCTGTGTGGCCTACTGCACACCTAGGCTGTGTGGGACAGCCTGCTGCTCCTAGGCTGCTGACCGGTACAGCAGGTAACTCTGCTGCATACTCTAGGTGACTGTAACACCATGGTGTGTCTTCGTATATTTAAACGTAAAAAAATTCTATAAGAATATGATATTATAATCTGATGGGACCACATTCATATTTACGTTCCATCAGTGCTGGAAACATTAATGTGGCCCACGGCTGTGTATAATCATCCATCTTTTAAAAAGCATACTGCATAATATATGTATAAATGTATGTATGCATATATAGCTGTATACATATGTATGTATATACATAGCTACATATACATACTTTTATATATATATATATATATATATATATATGCAGTGTGCTTTTTGGAAGACGGGATGACTGAATAGGTTTTGTTTTTTTTTTTTGGCAAGGTACCATGTAGAATTTGCATTGTAAGTGAAGAAGATGGATGGAAACATGTTATTATCTGAAGATTTGCCTGCATGTACCAAATGTATAAATAAGTCATCCTACTTTTTCTTTATCTCTTGCTTCACACGTTGACTACATGCATTATTTAAAAGAGGAAAAAAAAGTTTCCTAGCTCTAAAATGGAGTATTCATAGTACTCTCTTATAAAAATATATCTTAACAATTTGTAATGCTCTTGTCTTCTGCATATGAATACACAGTGTGTTTTGGTTTGAGTGGGAGTTTGTGTGTGTGTGTGTTTTATTAGAACTTATTTCCCAATTTAAGTTTCTGTGGTATAGCAGAGTACATTTCTCTTGTAAGATCGGTCATGAATTTGGCATTGTTTTATATGATTGCTCAATAATATATTATATACATTCCAAATATTTTCACTATGTCAGTGATATGGATCAGATGATAAATTTACTTCTACATACCTTACGAATTCCATACTTTATAAAATTTCCTAAACTGCTGACTTACCATTCCATTCAGAAAGACTTTATGTCTTTTGTAAAGCATATACTTTTATGTAGAATCTCTTACATAGCCAGATTTTATGTATTGAAATTTCACAAACCATTTAGTCAGAGTTATCTCCACCAGAATACTATATTGCATTCAATATAGGAATATTGCTGAGATATTATGTCCAGATAGAAACCAACCTTTTTGTCAACATTAAGGCAGTGTTGACTGATTAACACATTGTTCTCATCGCAACATATGGCTGGCTCATAACTAAATTAAAATAATCCAGTGGCCTCATTTGGCTTTAAATCAAGTAAAGTTCTACTTGAGGCTGTCATGGCTGACATAATTTACGATAGTAGTAATGTCTTACTTTAAATCATATCAGTTCATTTCCTCTTTGGTATTTTTCTTTCCCATAAAATTCTATTTCTTTAGCTATAGAATTCCTCTAAACCACATCTGTGTTGGTCTAAATCATGAATACACTTTTAAAATAAAGTGTGTTTTTATTTATTCAGAAAGATGTTTTCAATTACCATTAAGTTCATTGTTGATCTAATGTTAGCAGATTAAATATTTGAAGCTGCTCTCTGGAAACCAGACACCCATCCAAACTCTAGCAATCTGGTAGATTCTTCATTTAGTTGTGGTTTTCTAAAGGAACCGTTGATTGATTGAACGAAGAAGCAGAAGTTTCTTTGATGAACACGGGTTTAGTCTGAGTGCAGTGAGTGGGATAGTATCTCCCTTGGAATTACTATCAAGGATAGTATTTCCTTGGAATTAAGTAGTCTCACCGTGCCCACACCTTTCTAACATCTCAGACATTTTCTTCATATATTGCCAACAATGGCGCACCCTTCTCTATTGGTTTGAGGGAATATTATTTTTCATCTCTTTGGACTGTACTTTTTTGTGATATCATTTCTCCCCAGTGTAATCAATAATTGTTTAGCAAATAGCATCTCTGTGCTGCTTTCTTTACTTCAGGCTCTATTCGATGAACAGAGAATTCAGCCATTGTAATAGTTGGGGTGGTGATTAATTGCATCAAAGACTCATTTCTTGCTCAAGGGACATGGACAGGATGGGTGCAGGGAAAGAGTGTGTTGGTGCTCTGCTCTGTGTAATTACTCACCAACCAGCCTGCCAGAGGCTCCAGGCAGTGGGGTGGCATCCCTGTTTTGATAACAGCCCTTAAGCTCTCTCAAACAGGAGGATGTGGAAGGAGGACGGTCCCTGCACCTTTTTCTCCGCTGGCCTGACTGCAATCCATCCCATGCAGCCCTCACGTGGCCTTTACCTTAATAAAGGGCGCCTGGGAACATTTTCTCAACACTACATCTTTACCAAATTCCTTGAGTAGTTTATGATTTTATTGAAGTAAGCACATAAAATGGTATTATTCTGTATTCAATCTTGTGGTAGCCATATTTCCTGAACTCAGTGGATGATAAGAGTAACTTGTGTGTGTCCCCCCCCACAATGAGACTCCCTGGCCATACCCCAAATGTACCAAATCAGAATCATCTGGGTTGGAGACATGAGACTTTGGACTACTAACAAATTCCCCATATGATTCAGATTAGACTTCAAAATTGGGAAAGTGATGTAAGCGGGCTCAAAAATGCAGTGCCAGATTTTTTAGGATGGGATTGTCTTATCAAACTCTGGAACCAAGCTATACTTATTTTATTTTATTTTATTTTTTTTTGAGGCAGAGTCTCACTTTGTCACCCTTGTTAGAGTACTATGGTATTATAGCTCACAGCAACCTCAGACTCTTGGCTCAAGTGATCTTGTTGCAGCCTTCCGAGTAGCTAGGACTATAGGCGCCCACCACAGTTCCCAGCTATTTTTAGGACAAGGTCTCACTCTGGCTCAGGCTGGTCTTGAACTCATAAGCTCAGATAATTCACCTACCTTGGCCTCCCAGAGCACTAGGATTATAGGCGTGAGCCACTGTGCCTGGTCTTATACTCTCATATTTTAATTTATACTAATATTTATAAATATTTATGGGTACATTTCTTACCTACAAATATGAATAAGCTGTGATCAAGCCAGAATATTTGGGGCGTTCACCTAGAGTATTTTTCATTTCTATGTGTTGTGAATATTTCAAGTCCCGCTAAGAGCTATTTTGAAATATACCATACATTGTTAACAGTCGTCACTGTACTCTGCTACTGACATTAAAGTGTACACCTTCTATCCAACTGTGTGTTTGCATCCATTTAGCAACCTCTCGTTAACCCATCGTCCATCACACACACACACACATACACACACATGCGCACGCACACACTCTTCCCAGCCTCTAGGGTTTATCATTCTATTCTGTCTCCCAATTTTAGCTCCCACATAGGACTGAAAACATGCCTTATTTTTCTGTCAAGCAGCTCTCGTGTGTAATCCTCTCATGAGTGTCCCATAACTGCATGCATTGCCTTATGGAATGCTCACAAATACGGACTTGAGATCATATTACCTGCTGACGCACATTGGGCGCTCTGCACAAGGCATTGTTCTAAGCACTTGGATGTGTAACTTCTCACAAAGTGGATCCTCTGGTAACTCCACGTGATAGGTGAGGGAACTCAAGCCTTGGGAGGAAGGATAAGCACAATTTTCTTCAAGCTGACAGGAACGAAAAAATATGGGATTCATTTCAAGCTGTCTCTCTAACACCTCTGCACACAGGCGTACAGTACAGAGTCTGGAGTACTGCAGTTTTCTGGACCATCTGCCTTCCTGTGGCCCCAGTGACTAAGACTATGTATTTATTTTAGTTTTAATTGACACATAACATATTTATGGGGTACAGTGTGATGTGTTGATGATGTGTACATTGTGCATTGTGGAAAAATCAGGGTAAAGAGTGTATCTATCACTTCAAAGACTTACCATTTCTTTGAGAACATTCAGAATCCTCTTATCTAGTTATTTTGGCATCTGTGATATAATATTGTTGACTGTAATCACCCTACTGTGCAGTAGAAGGGGATTGTACTTGGGAATGTATTTCTCCTACATCTCTGTAATTTTGTGCCATGACTCATCTGCTCGTCCCATCTTCCCTTCTAGTCTCCCCAGCCGCTGGGAACCACTTGTCTTCGCTGTACTTCTATGAGATCAGCTGTTTTAAATTCTGCAAATGCAATCACATGATATTTGTCTGCCTGTGGCTGGCTTATTTTCCTTAACATAACATCCCCCAGGTTCATCTGTATTGCCTTAAATGAAGCATTTCGTTCTTTTTCGTGTCCAAATAGTGTTCCCTTATGTATCTACCGCCTTTTCCTTATCCACATGGACAATCAGGTCAGTTCTCTACCTTGGCCTTTAAACAGTGCTGCAGTAAACATCCAGGTTCAGATAGCTCCTGCATGGACTGACTCGTTTCCTTTGGATGAACATCCAGTAGTGAGTCTGCTGGATCCTCTTCTAGGTTGTTATTTTAATTTTTTGAGAAACTGCCATACTGTTCTCTGTAATGACTCTGTATTAATTTAAAGTCCCACCTACTGTGTATAAAGGTTCCCTTTTCTCCACATCCACACCAGCATTTTTTATCCTTTAACATTTTAAAAATAGCCATGCTTAAGGATGTAAGGTATTTTCTCATTGTGATTTTGATTTACATTTCTCTGATAATTAGTGATGTTGAACAGTTTTTTTCCTAGACTTACTGGCTATTTCTATGTCTTCTAAGTAATGACTGTTGCCCTTTTTTTTTTTTTTTTTTTTTTTTAGTTACAGAGTATCTTGCCCTGGGTAGAGCACTGTGGTATCACAGCTCACAGCAACCTCCAGCTCCTGGGCTTAAGCAATTCTCTTGCCTCAGCCACCTGAGTAGCTGGGACTACAGGTGCCCGCCACAACGCCCAGCTATTTTTTTTGTACAGTTTGGCTGGGGCCAAGTTTGGACTCACCACCCTCAGTATATGGGGCCGGCACCCTACCCACTGAGCCACAGGCACTGCCCAAGACTGTTGCCCATTTTTTAAATGGATGATTTAGACTTTTTATTATTCCCTTTTTAGAGTTCCTTTTATATTTTGAATATTTTACCCCTATCAGATAGATAGCATGCAAATATTTTTCTCATTCTTTTAGACTTTTCTTAATATTAGAAGAAATACACTCTTGGATGTAACATTTTGCTTGTTAGTACCTGAGTACAATATATTTTTTTTTAATTTGTTTTTTTTTCCTCTCTACCATTGTCCAGAAAAGGCAAAGCTTCTCTGAGCACAAATGTGGGAAATTGCCAGCACAGTGATTTTCTCCCAGTGGCCTTGTATGATCTGAGAGCTGGCTGTGGACAAGCTAATGGGGAACCAAATAACCTGCAACACAGCAAATTTGAGGAGCTCTCTTAAAATAATACATCTCACAGGAAGAAACAGATTGCCTCATTTTAAAGGACATTTGAAACTCTGTGAGTTTGAGGAGGCTGCAGTGTTACTGAAGAACATTTTCATTTCAAAAGCAGAGCTTTGTAGGTCTGAATTTCAATCTATCCTATCTTGAACTTGGTTTCACACTAAAAGGAGTAAGAGCTATTTCATTGTGAATGAATGAGCACGATGAAGAAAGATGGATAGAATCCAGAATCTTCCTGATTTTCCACCAAAAGCAAAAAGAACTTAAGTCATCTTTTATAAAATAAAACAAAATAGCAGGTGTGTATCACTTAGAGAAAAGTCACGGGGTAAAGTCACTCTCAAGTAAACAATAAATTATGGTAATAAGGTTCTTAATGGCACCTGATAGCTGGATGTGGCGAAAACCAAGCCAAACACCCCTAAATGCTATAAGGAGAGATGTAAATCACCACCCCATCCCTTTCCATTATTATGAAAAGTACTGCTTTTAAATAAACAAAAACACCAAGAATGGGTGGTAATTTACAACCTATTCATTGGGAATAACCAAAAGTGCGGATTTCAGGACAGAGAATATTTAATCCTGGGACTGAGATTAAGTAATAGATAGAATTTAAACAGCCAGGAAACTTCGGGGTGGGGCGTGGGGGAGGAAATCACGCTCTGAGAGCAGGTGGTTTCTGCCAGAATGTTGTCCACATTATTTGTCCTTTGTGGTTTATAGTTAAAATAAAATTTCTGTGCTTGTTTTTTTTTTAATCTATAAAAAACAACATGAAGTAAACCATAGTGGATGGAAATTTGAGAATGCCTATGAAATGGTGTCTACTGGTCTTTAATGAAACTTCTTTATTTCACTGTAAGTATATATGGGGACAATGAGAGGAATTTAATGTAAAAAGATGCATACTGTTTCTTCTTTAGCTAACGAGATCAAAGTTAATCTATAGTCCTTCATTTTTCTGTCTATTTTTCGTTGAAGAGGAGAAATCTCAAAATAGGGATGTCGTATAAGGTACATCAGCCTGAGGGTTGAACAACAACAACAACAAACAACAATTAAACTGTGGTTTTCTGGGTTATCACCTTCTGTGAATAACAGGACCTTCAGACTGTACAATCCTGCCCTGTGCCAGGGGTGGGATCCTACCTCTGTTGAATTCTCAGTGTCCCAAACTATCAACTCCTTGTCTTGGGGCCTTCTCTTTCAAGTTCAGACCTGTTCCCAGGTCTGGTTTCCAGGTGTGAACCCAGCTAGGGTCAGGGTGGGTGGCTGGCTCCTCTGCAGACCTGGGCTCTTCTGCAAGTGGCAGACTCCCTCACCTCTCTAGGTGTACTTTAGCACTTTGGCTGGGAGATTTAAAATTATCCTTCTAATACTTCTTCCACAAGGCCCCTGGCTAAAAATCCTTGGGAGAAAGAGTTAGAAACAAAGTACAATCAGGGTAGCCTGTGGTGAAGGGCTTACTCTTTTTAAATGCAAATTTTCCCTTTTCCCCTGGCATTCCAAAACTTCCCTGTGGATGAGTTAGGATACCTGGACTTTCTTCACTGAGGAGGTAGGGTTCCCAAGTGAGACCAGCCTGCAGTCTTAGAGAATGCCTTGCAGACTGCATTCCAGAACCCCTGTCTCCTCCCTATTACCTGTGATTAATATAATAATAGTTTTCTAAAATTCAATGACAGATCAGCTATTGTGCTTGTTTGGGAGAACTCCCCTTTTTTTGTTCCATCATGATTGATACATTAAGGGGAAATTTGACCTTCATTAGAATTTTGAATTTGCTTGTGCACAATTTCATTTGTTAGAAACACTTTGGCAATAATGCAGAGAACGCACATACCTGAATGGTGCCCTGTCAGGACACACAAAAATGAGTGTGTCACCCCCTCAAACTAGGACTGGGTACTTAGTTTGCTTAACCCAGTGCAACATGTAAATGAGATACTCCTTGTTCCAAAATTATTAACAATTTCGAGACAGCCACGGCAGAGCAGTAAACTGATTTTGATGTCCTTCCAAGCGGAAGGCCATGTGTTCCTGAAACAGGCAGTGTGTCCATGAAGCTGGCTCTGCTTCCAATATCTAGGACCTCCCATGGGTTGTTGCTTGTGTCTTGAGCCCATCCCATCTATACCTGTGGCTAACAACTTTTCCTCCAAAGATAACCCTCCTTCTAGCATTTCATGATAACTCACCAACTAAAGAGATGACTATTTTCCCCAGCAAACTTCAGGTCTTTTTTAAAGTGCCACATATGTTGTATTATTTATGCATTTATAAACCATTTAATATGTGTAAACTCTGCTATCATTAAGTTCCTGTTATTCTCACTTTGTTACTGATGAAATTTTTAGGTGCTATAAGCCTAGCTCCAATTTTAAGTCCTATGTGTTTGCTTTTTTTTTTTTTTTCCCTCCACAAAATCTTACATAGCATGGTGTTTTTTCTGTTTAGGGGCAAGTTTTTATTTTAATTTCCGAATGCATGTTTCTCAGAGCAGAATTGATTATAATTATGAAGAAAAGACATACTTTCTTCATAATTATGCATGTATATGTGTGTGTGTGTGTGTGTGTGTGTGTGCTTGTGTTTGTGACACAAGTCCTCTATGTCACCTAGGCTGGAGTGCCATGGCATGATCCAGACATACTGCAACCTCAATTTCTCAGGCTCAGGTGATCCTTCTGTCTCAGCCTCCCAAGTCGCTGGGACTACAGGTGCACATCACCACACCTGGCCAACTCTTTTATTTTGTTATAGAAATGAAGTCCATTTGTGTTGCCCAGGTCAGGCTTCAAAGTGTGAGCCCCAAGCCCAGCCTGAATAGAAACCCTTTTATTAGATATCCCTCCACACATAGATTTCATCCTTAATTGAACAACAATAACAGGGATAATTCTTAAGAGGTTAAAACTCTGGTGAGGGCCAGACACGGTGGCTCACACTTAATAATTCTAGATTTTGGGAGTCCAAGGCGGGAGGATTGCTTGAGGTTGGGAGAGCAGCCTGAGCAAGAGTAAAACCTCTTCTCTCCAAAAAATTAGAAAAATTAGCCAGGTGTGGTGGTTTGCATTTTTTATCCCAGCTGCTGGGGAGGAAGGATCACTGGAGCCTGGGAGTTTGAGGTTGAAGTTGCAGTAAGCTTGGATCACGCCACTGTACTCTAGCTAGCCAGGGCAACAAAGGGAGATCTTGCCTCAAAACAAACAAAACTAAAGAAAAAGAAAAAAAACTCTGGTAAAAAATCTGGGAGAACCACAGCTTCAATGTTATTGACATTAAGGTTCCCTCAAATAACTTGTTGGCTTTGCCTCAAGATGTGCTTAGGCCTCAGAGAGGTCTGGCTCCAGAGAACTGAGTTTGAACTGCTCTAAGGAATTATAGACAAGGTTAACAAAATTCAGAATACCCAGGGATTAAGTTAGTTAATCATGTGAATACATCAAAGAAAACGAGAGTCTATTTAATCAATGTATTGGTTGCTTGGGTTTAGGTAGGAGTACATGACTAGGAAACTCAAAAATACCTGTGGAAACCCAACCCTTTTTAAGAACTTGTGAAGGAGAAATCCTCTGGTAAGAACATACAATGAAAAGTGAGTTTGCTCTTTCTTCCTCCTTCTCCATCCTAACAACTTGCATAAAGTGATTGGCTCAGGGGTGAGAAACAAATATTCTCTTAAACTTTAAAAGATGTAAAATAATTTTGTTTAGAATATAATGAAGGAATAGAAGAGCTACATGGTAACCCATGGATTATTTAGCTCAAAACCCTCAGTCCACAGGTGAGGAGGACTGTAGGGGTTCGGGGTACTGCCCTAGTCTCAGGTGCAGCTGGAGTCCCAGCCTGGGTCTACTGGATTGCCCTTAGTTCCTGGTTTGGTGACTCAACTGTGCTAAAGCGGAAAGGAGGTGGGTGGTCTGCCACTGTGCGTTCCTCCATGGGGGCTACAGGTGCAGAGGTTTCGCTTGGTAACTGCTTAAATATTTTTCAAATATTTATACAGTGATGGAACTCCTGGGTTGGATGCAAGTCTATTTCGGTTCACTGATATAACTGATATGTGCATTGGACTCTATGCAAATGATTAAGTGAATGTTTAGGGATTCCACTTGGAATCTGAGCATTCCTGAATTTTACCTCCTTGCCTTTCCCATGAGCAAGAGAGGAAGAGCCAGATCTTGGATTAAGAACTTTAAATAAGAACATTTTTAGCTGGGCGTTGTGTCGGGTGCCCATAGTCTCAGCTACTTGGGAGGCTGAGGTAAGAGAATTGCTTAAGCCTAAGAGTTTGAGGTTCCTGTAAGCCATGATGCCACAGCACTCATCTGGGGGCAGCATAGTGAGATTCTGTCTCAAAAAAAAAAAAGAATATTTAAAAAATATATTTTTTAAAAATACCTGAAAGATATCATTTAAATAAACCTGCATGTTGAAAAGTATTTTCCCGTCTTTTATTGAGTCAATTTTGCGATGACATTTTAAGAGCAAAAATATTCAAAAAGTATGCAAAGCGTGTTTTACTAAAAAGCATGGAAACAAAGATCATATTTAAAAAATAGAGCTCAGTACAGTGCCAACTGGCACAGCCACGGTAAAGACGCAGAGGCAGAAAGACTGAATAAGTCGGGCATAATTTTGGAAAATTTTTTCTTATTGAAGGAGAAAAGTTCACTGGATTTAATATAAAATGAAACCTGTACTTCTAGCCAGAAAAAAATAATACTAAACCTACTTTTAAAAGTCATCAGTATTTATCACCAAGAGCCATTTACTAAGAATCCATTTCCATTTTAAGTCTGGTTAGGTAGTCTTTGAGTTCAGCTTAGCAGACTTTAAAGCCTCCAGACAAAGGTGAAACACACCGTCTGTTTATGTCGAGAGTAAGTCTGGTAAATATATTGAAAATTGGAACTGTACGGTTTGCTATACTCAGACATGTTGAGAGCTCTTATATCATCATCTGTTAGAACAATAAACAAAAAAAAATTTTTGTATGATCATATTTCTAATATTTATATGAAACATTATTAGAAAATTGAAATACAATAGTGCAATTTTTATTCAAAGGATACAGAGGCCATCTCTAATTTCAAGCTGATGAATTAGTTCAATTTTTAGCAAGATCTATTTTTAAAAATATTTATGACTCCCACTTAGGTCATACACTTGATCCAGTTCAGTTAATAGAAAGTTAGTGAAGACGTATTATCTTAGACATACAGCCAATTGTCCTGAAATTAGGTTGAGATGAACAAAACACATTTAATAGCTAGGTGTGAGGACCCCAATTGATAAAATTCAATAAGTTACATCACTTAAATATAACAGTAAATGAGGCTGCCCAGCTGAATAACGCATGTATGTATGGAATGGCTGGCCCTTAATACTTCCATGGAAATAGACAATCAGCAGATTCACAGCTCTCTCTTCTCAGCCTTTTTATTTTTCGTGATTGAGAAGATATGTTATCTGGCCATATCTTCCTTCTATTGCACTGGGTAATATGAAATCTGAAGCCTACCTCTGACCTGAGGTATTGTTCCTAAACTCCATAAGTCTCCGTCTGTCTTCTTACTATACAAATGTCAATGATAATTGTACCTAACCCTCAGGGTAATTGTGAGGAGTAAATCAAGGTATGGATATGGGGAGAACACACATGAGGTTAGGTTTGGTCATTACTGTCATTCTGGCAGTCCTCAATTTGCTGGGTTCTTTTTAGTGACTGGATTGCCCGTTAACCTCATTGATTTTGCATGTGGCAAAACATTAGTTACATAAGAGATTTCTCTTTAAGGCACGTGAAGTTCTGTAGTTATAGGGACACGTTGTGTGCCAGGGACAGAGGGAGAAACCCGCCTCGCTGATGACCTGTTGGCCTTACACTTCTAGCCTCCACAACTGTGGGAAAATAATTTTGTTTTAGCCATCCATTCTGTGATCTTTTTTTCCCCTTCAGCCAGTGTCTTCCTCTGTCACTCTGGCTAGGGTATGGTGGCATTGTCATCCCTCACAGGAAACCCAAACTCTCGGGCTCATGTTCTCCTGCCTCAACTTCTTGAATAGCTGGGAATACAGGGACTCACCACACCTGGCTATTTTTTTTTTCCTTTCATTTTTTGTAGAGATAGAGTCTGGCTCTTGCTCAGGCTGATCTTGAATTCTAGGCCTCAAGTAATCTTCTCACCTCAGCCTCACAAAATGCTGGAATTACCAGGCATGAGCCATTGCACCTGTCCAAACTCTGTGATACTTTTTAATTTTTATTTCATTTTATATTTTTCATGAATATAATCTCTTTTACTGATCCCCAGACCCAAAGGGACATCTCACGCCTTGCTGGCTCCTGTGTATCTACCCACACGAGTGCTTACCATAGTAGCAGGCAGACGTCTTCACATGGGAAGATAGTAGATATTTGATAAGTACTGTAACTGATTTTAAATACTCGTATATAGATGAGCATTAAAGATAGAATGCGTTTCAGTTTTGTGGAGTGATTCAGTTTAGCGTTTGCTCTTCGAGATTTTCTTGGATAAACATCACCAGCAATTCCATTTTTCAGTTATGTTTTTGTGGTTGATGGAGTGAAGTCTGAGAAAGGGAAGGGGTGAAATTCTGAAATGTGATTTGGAAAATGGACATAGCATCTCAGATTTCAAAGTATTTGTCTTGTTTACCTTTGTGAAAATTAAGTCCAAAAGAAAGACAGTACCATCAAGTTTAAAATATTTAATTCCCTCAAATCTAATCTAGAGATCTCAATTTAGGAATTTACCAAGCTTCTGACAATCTTTTATCCATGCAAAACTTTAAACATTGGGAACATTGGACATCATTGGTGCTCACACCAGATATATGAAATTTTTGTCTCCCACTGGATATATGAAAGTGTGCACACATATATGTACACTGTGTACAATGACCAGCACACAACCAAAACACACCCTTCCACCATCACTATGTCTTTACCTCCCGTAGAGGTAAGCATCATTTTCCTAAACATACATCAAATTAGCCTCTGCTAAATACAAAATCATTTACATACCCAAGCAGTAAAACATCAAAGGACTACTTATAAAAATAAACATTTTTAACACTGAAAATATTTTGTTCTGAGTTTAGATGAATCAGGAAATAAAACCGTAATAAGCCCTTCAAGTTATGTCAAGAAGGGACACATTTGCTGAACTGAATAAAATTTTGTTGACCATTTTCTGTAAGAGTTTGGTGTTTCAAAACTGATACCTAGGCGCTAGCCATGTACACCGAAGGTGGCGGGTTCGAATCCCCAGTCCGGACCCGCCAAACAACAACGATGGCTGCAACCAAAAAATGGCCGGGCGCTGTGGCGGGCGCCTGTGGTCCCAGCTACTTGGGAGGCGGAAGCAGGAGACTCACTTGAGTCCAGGAGTTGGAGGTTGCTATGAGCTGGGATGCCATGGCACTCTACCCAGGGGGATAGCTTGAGGCTCCATCTCAAGAAAAACAACAACAAAAAAAGACTGATACCTGCCAAATCGGTTTCCATTTGCCAATGTATAAATTTGCAAGTAAGTTTTCTTATGCATTTGTTGAACTCCACATTTATTGTGTCCTCAGGGGTCATGTGTGAGAAACTGATTACTCTGGAAATTTACATGGGGAAGTAAAATAATAACATTACTTCAAGGTAATTGAGTTTTACAGATGCAAGGCAGTCTTTTTATGTTCAGATTGTGGGACACTTGTGGCTGTTGTAAACCTCACATTTTTCCCTGACCCAGGTTTTATAACTTTTCCAGACAACTCATTTGCCATTGAAGAGGCATATTCCCAGCTTAAAGAAATAAGGTTTTTCCACAAAACTAAATAAAATTAAAATTAAAAAATAAAATGAGTGGAAGGGCAAAGAATAGGAAGTCAGATTATGATTTCCATTGCTTTGAGGATTTTAAATTCATGTTTTGAAATTGTTCAGCTGCTGCTGCTGCTAATTTCTATAGTATTAGAGAGGAATTGCATCCCAGGAAGCCTTTAATCAGGAGTTAGGACCCTACTGTTGAAAGAACCCATAATTTCAATTTACTAAACACATGTTTCCCCCTGCTTCCTTTAGATATAAAACAGTGGTTTTTAAATGAAGATGAAAATGACGATTTGTTCATGATAACTTTAACATACTACCTGGTATTCTTTTATTAAGTGATCCAGAAAGCTCATACTTTACCACACCTGCCCCTAATCTCATTCAAGGAAGATACAAAAATGGTTTTAAGTTAATTGTTGAATTAATAAGTGTGATCTGAAATAGGCACTTCTATTTCCAGATCTGAAAGACTTGAGAATATGGAATAGATTCTGATAGGTTTGTCACTTAGTTGGACTTTCCAAAAGACTCAGGCAGGACAAATGCCTGGTTATCTGTGTTCCAGAAGAGATGTCCTGTCTCTTTGTCAGTGTGGCCATCCCCTGCCTGCCCTCCACCAAAGACTCAGCTTAATTGGGCAGCACTGACTAACCATGAAATTTGAAAATGACCTAGGGTCCCGGCAACGGGTGTCAGGCTAGGTTTTTGACCATAATCGCTTAGACCACCTGTAAAGACTGTTTTCATATGTAAGTTATTGAAAACCTTACAGAACAGTGGCTTAAACAAATTTGGTATTTTATGTTTCTCCCTTAACACAAAGTCCGAATGTATCCAACTCCAGACATATGTTTTGTGGTTCAAGGATGTCTGAAAGGATGCCTTTTCAATTGTTTTCATTTTTAATTTCTGGGTACAATATGGCTGCAGAAGCATCTGCTGTCACATACAAATTCCTAGAAGCATGAGGGAGATGGGAGAGAGAGCAGGAAGGGGAGAGAAGAGGCAGGGTCTGTGTCAGGACAACACTGGCTCTCACCAAAAATTCTTAATGTACTTTTGCTTACACTTCTCTGTCCAGAATGGTATCACACAGTCACGCCCAGCAGGCAAGTGTGGGAAATTGTATTTTTAACTTTTAACAGTTAAAGGGAGGCAAAGTAAAGAAAGGATAGGAAACTTGAGTTAGTAAAGCTATAAAATCTACACAGGCCTACCCAGAGTCGAAATACACAAGCGTGATGAAGCGTGTTGCTTCAGGAAAGCAGGGTGGCGTCAGCTAGCTCGGTAAGAAGTCTCCCAAGATAGCCAATAATTCTTAACCAATAAACATACTTCCTTGTATATTCAGGGGAAAAT
Source organism: Galagoides demidoff (assembly GCA_963574575.1). Classification (NCBI taxonomy): domain Eukaryota; kingdom Metazoa; phylum Chordata; class Mammalia; order Primates; family Galagidae; genus Galagoides; species Galagoides demidoff. The sequence goes on along the minus strand of CAUYQV010030439.1, from coordinate 32,863 downwards.
GCTGGGTTTTCTCACAGATCTGAATCTAGGTGAATTTGGCATGATAAAGTTTTTTACTTAGCTACATCTAAAGCCCCTTTCTGCCCCCAAACAGCATACAAAGCCTAAACCCATTTTAAATTACCTACTTGCAGAAACATTCTTATTTTATGAGAGCTACATCATTTTACAGGTCTATAGACTCAGACACCAAGGACTTTTTATCCTGTGAACACATCATACCCCACCATTTCCCATGGGAGGGAGGAATTTGTCAATGAGCCTCAAGTCATTGCAAATGTCCCAAGAAAACCAGAAGGCCGAGGTTGACGTAGGACAAATTCTTATGGAGAGTAGAGGATAGATATCAGAAGTCCATTTCAAATGGTATGAAAAGCAAAGAAAACCCATAAAATTGTAATTATTGCAAGCAGGGATTTGGATCCAGACCCAGACAAAGCCTTGAGTGATTTTGGTTCTGCTGTGTGAATTACAGTTCTAATGTGCACCTTCTGTTCATTAGAAGTGTACTCAGAGCAACCATGAGAACTAGAGCAATCTGTCTTCCATCAAAGAAATCCCACAGTGAGATCCACGCAGCATGGATTTTCCTGGCACGGTGTGGGGAGATTCACTCTAAGCACATTGCTTCAGTTATGTGATCACTGGGGGAGAACAGAACATATCTTTTTCACTGGGGGAGAACAGAACATATCTTTTCTTAGTACCCCAGTTTTTGCTACATCCCATAAATGATGCATGTTCCCACTCTCGGAGGATAAGCTGCAGGGCTCACAGAGCCTGTGTTCTGTAGTGTTTGTGGTGCAGGAAAGAGCTGCTTGCCCTTTCTCCAACAGCCTGTTGCTCCATTTGCCCTGGTCGACTAGTCCAACTACGCAGTGATCCATGAATTTCCCTCAACAAGAGGACAAAACTTGGCTTCACGTTGCCTCATTCTAATGCCGTTGGGAGAGAGAGAGCGCGCACATATTGGCACGTTCTTAGGATGGAAAATAAATGGATAATGTCTTGGGGAAATTATTCCGTGACAAGGGTAAGAGCCGAAAGCTAGAGTAGTGTTGTTCTAAAAGTTGTATTCAAAAAATGAGGAAGCTGTTCCTGAGTTAGAACAACAAATTAATATAAGATTTTAATAAAGATGCTGGATATTTCTATTATAGTAGTGTTGGGCTTTGAAAGTAGTGGATGTGTGCCACCAACGGCCAAAGCATTGCCGGTATGAAATAAACAATAATTAATGGAAAACGAAACAATTGAAATCTGTGATTGAAATTCTGTGTTTGCAAATGCCTTTTAAGCTAGTTGTGGAACTTGTAAGAAAGCCAGTGTCACTATAGTGACAGAATTAATCACAAAGAAGTGTGGTAGAGTGCAATGTCATATCCCTCCTGTGAGCATGAGAGGGGCCGTATCTCTGTAGGAGGGACACTCATTCCCACCCTCTAGACACTGAAAGCAAAGAAGAATGAGAAGGCCAGATACGTGGCTGTCCCTGGAGCAGCTCTACGAGCTTTTGCATGCAGGTTTCACCAGGTCTCTTGATCTTCTCTCTAATGTAGGAATGGTAGATTAAAGGTCAGATTGGCTCATTCACCTTGGTTCCCAACATAAAAAGGATGGGGAAGAATTGAAACCACTAACTCATGGCGTCCACCTGAAGCATCCCAGAGAACGAAGTGTATTAGTGGGAATCCATTTTTACTGTTTTGAGTTCCTGGGATTTTAGGATTATTTGTTATTGCAAAGAAGCTGAGTAATATGGAAATTTTGTGCTTTGTTATTTTAAAATTGGACACCACCTCCACTGTACTGCTTCAAGAAGAAGCCCAGAATACGGGTACAGCTAATCCTCTCTCCTAGGGGAGCCCATCTTCACCATACAGAACAGAAACATTTCAGGTTATAGCTTAAAGAAAACTAAAGGAGTACAAGGTGTTGGGTCTTTTCCTCCTTAAGAGGAAATTATTGAAGTTAAAATTTGTTTATTTGGAGGAGTGAGGAGTAGTAAATGATCAAGAAAACAATGCCAAAGCAAAAGCTATCTGCTTTATACCCAACCTTTGTCATATGAGAAGGATGTATCTATAGAATAGATTACATACACAGTTTATTCACTTTTAGCATGCAGTAAACCATTAAGGACTTTTGGGACTTGAATGTTATTATGTGTGGCATATCTAAGAATTGCTTATGCTCCTTGGCAGACTATTTGAGTCTCCTCATTCTCTGAAATTTTTTAACGTAATTGCTTACTGCAGGGAAACTGATTAGTAAAGCAGACTTGAATAACTAAAGGTCCCTTGCCTCAGTGTTTTGCCAGATTAATTCATGTACACTCCGTGGTGTAGGTCTTTTGAAATTTCCCTTACTTTCTTTCCCTTCATATATATGGGGGAAAAAAAAAAAATATATATATATATATATATATATTGTAGGGGAGACAGTCTCAGTCCTGCTCTAGACTAGAGTGCCATAGCAATCTCAGGCTCTTGGGCTCAGGTGATTCTCTTGCCTCACCTTCCCAAGTAGCTGGTACTACAGGCACTCACAACACCACCAGCTAGTTTTTCTGTTCAGTAGAGATGGCTCAGGCTGGTCTTGAACTTCAGAGCTCAAGCGAGCCACCTACCTTAGCCTCCCAGAGTGCTAGGATTACAGGTATGAGCTACCATGCCCAGTCCCCCTTCATATTTTTTTGAGGGAAGATTTATCATCTCAGGTTACACATGGGAAAATACAATATGATTATTTTCAGATACTGTCCCCAAACTTTCCTATAGGTTCAGTTCTATAGAAAACGTACTTCCCAGGGAAATGCTGAGGCTGAGATTGAGCATTGGTATTTTATGTAGACTTATAATTACATAATTATATCTTTGCAGGCAGTGTGTACATGTATGAATCGTTGTACTTTAAGGCAGACTTCTAAAAGTCAACACATTTTGCCATCTGAAAGTGAAATTCTCAACCCCAAATGCATTGCCGAAGACAGATTGATTGTGATGGAGGGATTGTCTCTTGAAATAAGAATTATATTCAAGCAACATGACTTTCCATATTTAGCTGTTGTATTAGAGTTGACGAATGGGGACATTCCAAAGGTGTCCGGATTGCTGAAATATGATGGGAGAAAGTATTCACCTGATTAAAAGGAAAGAACTTTCAGAATTCAGAAATTGCTGAGCTATCAAAAAAGTCCAATAATAAAATCAACCTGAAACATTCACACCCACTGTAGAAATAGAATGTCACGTATTAGCTTATAGTTCAAATGCATCTCGGTTTGATTTTCATGAGGATGTTCTTATCACACTACTGTAAAATTGCCCTGGAGTTGTCAAGTAGATCAATAAAATGTGCATAATATTCGGTGCTATGACATTTGGTGATTTGTAACTCCCTTGAGGCTAGCATGCTTTGTTGAAATATAGTCCTTTATAAGTTTTCAAATAAGCATGATAGTTATGGGTGGGTCAATTGATTAATAGTGTTTCAAAGATATAAAACCTTCAGAGGTTTTCACCCTTTTTTCTTTCCTGCTGCACATTGGAAGAGTAAGACTTGTCTTCTGCCGCACATTAAATACATAAGCACTAATGAAAACTGATCAGTAAAAAAAAAGATCTACGTGTACTTTTCATGATATCATTCTCTTCATAACTGATGGGCAAAGAAAAAGGTCTCTGTAGCACAGATAAGCAAAAATATCCTCACAAAATCAGCATGTGGCCTATTGGGCATCTCGATAGATAATATTTTATTACATATATAAATTCACAAACTTAAATTTTGTCCAAATTTGTCAGTGTGACTTTTTTAAGCCAGAACTGTTTTCACTTAATTTGTATTTCCCTTAGTTTGAGAATGCATTCCAAATGTAAAAACTATTAAAATGTTAGAATCTCATTTGAAAAAAAAAATAACATCAGCTATCTCTGGGGCATAAAGTAGTAACTTGCATTCAGTAGCACCTGTCCTCTTTCCAAAGCATACCTGCTATTTAATTGAACAACGCTAACAAGATCTTTTCATTGCCATCTGTGTCTCTAGCAGGCATTTTAGACTTTATAGTTGGAAAAAGAGTCAAAGTTACAGTTGAAGTTGATTAAAGATAACAACGATTTTCTAACCATCTACAGAACTAGCAACGACAAGTTATGCCTTGAGAATGGGTTTTTTAATATGAAATCATAGGAAGGTGCAAGGTTCATTGATATACACAGCAATGTGTCAAAATAACTGGTTAATAATGATGCAAGTTTTATTTCCCTAAGATAAACATTACTTATTCCAAAAACATTTGCATAATAGCAAAAGAGCGTATATGTTTATGTTAAAATATTCATTCACTCACCTAACATTTATTCAGCTCCTTTAATGGAGCTAAATTCTAGGTGCCTCGGATTATAGCTGAGAAAAAATGAAAAGAAAAATAATGACAAAACAATCTACCATTTCCCTGCTACATTCTAGTGGGGAGAAATAACAAAATAATAGGGGAAAATTGTGGTTTATGACATAATACTAGGCAAAAATAAAGCTAGGATTTAGATAAAAAGTGAAATGGACCAGAGGTAGTATCTTAAAACGTATGTTGAGGGAAGTCTCACTTCAGGAGACTGAAACAAGGGCAAGGGCGAAGTCTGCTCACAAATCGATGAGATGGACTGAGAACTGTAGCATCTGGAGACGGCATTGGTCGCCACCAAGGGCCTGGTTCTTCTTCACGACACACCCAACTGCATGTTACACAACCAATACTTCACAGTCGAACAAATTGGGTTATGAAGTTTTGCCTCAACTGCAGATTCCCCTGACCTCTCCACTGACTACCACTTTTCAGCATCTCCGTGGCTTTGTGCAGGGAAGATGCTTGTACCACCAGCAAGATGGAGAACATGCTTTCCAAGAGTTCACTGACTCCTGAAGGACAGACAGTTCATGCTACAGGGGTGAACCAACTTAAGTCTTGTTGGCGACAATGTGTTGATGGTAATGGTTCCTATGTTGATGAACAAAGATGTGATTGAGCCCAGTTATAATCATTGAAATTTCCTGGTCCGTAACCACAATTACATTTGCACCAACGTAAATATTATTTTAGTGAGATTAGGAAGTTATAGCAGAGTTCTGAGAAACTTATAGTATTATCTGACTTGTTCTCAAAATAGACTGTGGCGCCTAGTTGAAGTGAAGAAGGAGTAGGCTGACGGAAAAGAGTCAAGATAAGAAAATGGGGCTGCTTGGGCCGGGGTCGGGGAGGTAGTGAGAGTGATCAGATTCTGCATATATTTGAAACTAGAGCATAGAGGTTGGCTGAAGATTTGGTTTTCACCTGTGAAGGGGTCAGAGGAGTCAAGGATGATGCCAAGTTTAAAGTAAATGCTCGTTTTGTCGATGGCAAAGCCAAGATCAGAAGGTAATAGTATATCTCAGGGTTTCTTAAGCTGAGCCAATTTGGAAATAGAATTTCCAGATTGTGTGATCTGGAATAGGACAAATTTCATCTTGAGTTTTCGAGATTTAGCATTACCTTTAATTATGAATGGGTTCAATAAACAGCTATAGAATTAGCAGTGTCTGTAACTTTATTACCAGTAGAATTCGCATGTAAGTTAATATCCCGTGGTATTTGGTGTAGATATCTCAAAATGTCATGTACATTCATCATCACTTCTCAATTAAATATTAACAATTTTAGATACTACCAGACCTTATTATTAATGGGTTAATAAAGAAGTACATCTATCCTGATTAAAATATCTTTATAACTTCAACTCAGTGTAATTGGTCCCCTTGTAATACCATGTATTTTATTTTAGGCATTTTTACATGTATCCTGAGAAGGTATTTACAGAGTTCAGGAGAGAGCCAAGAGGGCCTTTGGCACACAAATATTAAAAACAACTTTTTATAGCTGTGCGCAACTGTCAGAGTATAGGAGTATGAGCTCGTATAGGGAACGTGAACAGTAAATAGTAGACTGCTCGATTACTGTGTGCTTGCTGGGTTCCAGGTACACCGTCTAATGTATTTCTTGTAGCAAACCTGAGAGGCAGAGATTATCACCTTTTTTTTATGTGAAAAGAAACTGAGGCTTACAAAGGATAAGTAGCTTCCCCAAGATCATCTTCCTTCTAACTGGAGATTCAAATTTAAGTCTGTTTGCTAAGTGTTTACTTTTAACCACCAAAATGTATTTCTCTCCACCGTGGAAGAATCAAAACTGATGAAAGAAAACAGCCTGTGGGAACTCGGTAACGTGGAGTGGAAGCTGAAGCACCCTATAGCCACCTGTGTGTGAGCAGGGATGGAATAAAAACAGCAATGGAAACGTTTTCTATGTCCGGGAAGACATTGCTCCCTCCCTCCCTTCTGTCCTTCCATTTTGGTGATGAACTTTGTTCTGATTATGTAATGTTCATTGTGAAGCAGTTGTGCCGTTCACAAAGATGACAAGAAGAAGGGAAACGTCCCCTGGAGTGTAGCTCCTCCGTGAGACAGCCGCTGTAGACACTGTCTAAAATGTCTTTCCACACCTCCCATATATTATACTTATAAGCACATACAAATATGTATATACTGTCACAAATATGGAATCCAAGGGTGTGTACTCTTTCAGAATGAATATTACCCCCTTCCTCTTCTCCTGCCTTCGTGATTATGTCTGAGGTCTCATCCCCACGCCCCCACTTTTAGGAGAAGCCATCTCACTCACCTGACATATGTCCTTCTGTCCTCTAGTAAATATGGGCAGGCCAGTGCTGGGTTTAGTTGCCTGCTGACTGTGTGGGTTCGCGCATTAGTGTATGTACAGTATGCATGACATTGGGATCAATTATGGGCCACCACTTGGTGGTACTCATTGTGTTACTTTGGGCAACATGCTTAAGGTACCAAGGTCTTCCTTTCTTCATCTGTATAATAGGATGGGAAAAGTATTTACCCCACTGACTGAGTGACTGTGAGGTTTAAATGGATTATCACATGGAAACTGTTTAGAAGAGTCTGTGCTAAGGCTGAGAAGCTGTGGTTATTGTTACTGTCCTACAGACCTGGGTTGGACCCTTCACCTCGCCAGTGGAGGTCCTTGGTTGCAAATGAAACCATCACGTGTACGTCATTCTTGGTTGACTGTAACAACCATTAAGAGAATTCAGGGTCTTCCTTGACCCAATGACCCAAGTAACATTGTCTTTGTTTTATAAGAGACAACATTGTTCAGATAGCAAAGAACTGAACAAGCACGTCAAGATATTATTTGCTGAATAAGTGGCACAAGTCACAGGGCAGATACACAGTTGTTTTCAGAAATAAAAGAACGTATACTCCCATGAATAATTCAGTTTGCAATGATGACATTGTCATGATACATTATATTATATAGTAAGAGCTCTGTATGACGTATGGTTATATATAATTATATATAGCTATGTAGTTATAGCTGGACATCTAACTGGATATTTCAATAAATACTTTTTAAGTATTTTATTTCTATTTCTGTGACTAGAGCTTATTAAGCACAATATGATGGCTTTCCTACCTCTCATCTTTATATCTTTGTGCGTTCCAGGGCTGGCCAGGGTCTAGAGAGAACGATGCTTTTTACTAATTGCCGTCAAATGGGAGTTGACTGATTAAAGCACAGAAAGGGGAAAAAGAAAACAGTGCAGAGCAAAGCATAATTTGTCAGGGAAGATTGTTAAACAGTCGTCTACCATCTTGTTAGGAAGTTGGCCTTCACAGCGACTGCAGCAGCTTTAGGATGTCTTGAGAAAAGCATGGAAGGTGAGATGCTCCAGAATTCTAAGGATAATCTTGACTTGCCAACTCAAACAGATTCTCATCTGTTTTCATTTGATCAGGGAGCCTCACTTTAAAGATTAACTGTATTTTCATTACAACCTGGGACATGTCAGAATAAATTAAGAAGGTAAGTAGGTTGGAATTATTTGAATCATTAAAATATGGATGAATATTATCTTCATGTTTTTTTTTGACCTGTGTAAGTTCTTGTTCCTGGAGTTTAGTGTTCATTGTTGAATGGACTTATTTTTATTCATCCACGAATTTCGAACTTTCCTAATTGAGCATTTCGTGTAGCAACATCTTCATGATTTAATAGAGTTAAAACAAATGCCTTCTCAGCCTCCAAATTTTGTGTGTTGGCTTATGTAGTACTGGAGAGTCGAAACTTTACCTCCCATCCTTGGAGGGTTTCTCTGTTAAGTTTCCTTAAGAGAGATTGACAGGAGAAACACACCCGATTTTTACATGTACATAGGAGCCCTCGTAGGAAATGAAGACCCAGAAAAGTGGCAAAACTCAAACACTTTTCTCTCATCCGAGGGATAAGAACGTCTTGTTTGTTTGTTTGTTTTCTAGTCCAGGCAGGGCAGTTTCCCATCTGTATTTGCTGTTTTTTGACTGTCTTTAGCTCAAAATTATCCTTAATGCCAAAGTGGCCTATTGTGGAGTGACGTATCCTGCCGGCCTTCGGCAGCCAGTGTTCACCCTGGCCACCCTTCTCCTCCTTCACGCCTAAGCAATGATGCCTCTCCCGGCCCTCAGACGCTTGAGCTAACTATTCAGCACATCAGCATCTTTCCTGCTCTCAGCGGTACATTGAGCTGTCTTCAGAAAACAGTCGTTAATGATCTGCATGGCCTTGTTCTGAGTGGTAATTGATCACTTAAAGCTATGTAATCCCATCAGCTTGTAAATATGGAATATATTATTTTCCACTAAGTACATGATCCCGTACATTTCCCCCATGGAAGCCTCCCCCCGGCTTTTTGACCCCTCCGCCTTTTGAAACTGATGTGTAGTTTATTTCTGTAGGTTTACTTCATTATTGAGAAAAGGATAGACCATCTGTAAAACTGGAAATTATACTTCTTCTACATCATTTTTGAAAAGACTGAACAAGGTCATTCTCAAGATTTATCACAAGGATGTCTGTATACTCTTATTATAACTGGGTGCCTTAATGCCTTATTTCTACTAGAAACTTTTATTAGGCTTTTAAAGGAATGATCCTGTATGTATGCAACTTTGCATTAGAGCGACAGCATTATTTATAACGGTGGTTATTTTAAAGCATGCCCATGTCCACCCATAGGGTACTACTTACATAAAGGGTATTTCCATATCACCTAGTAGTCATAAAGCTGAAGAGAAAAGTTTATGTTGTAAGGAAAGTTAATGGAATAGGGAAAAATTCACTGTATTTTATTCAAATAAATAATCAGATTGGAGTAAGCAGTGGAATTACAGGATTCTTAATGACTTTTTGTAGGCAGAGGAATTAAAAGGAATGAATGTATTAAAAGAATAAGGTTGTTTCACTGAAAGGGTAAGGGCGGCACCTGTGGCTCAGAGGAGTAGGGCACTGGCCCCATATGCCGGAGGTGGCAGGTTCAAACCCAGCCCTGGCCAAAAAAAAAAAAAAATCGTATTTGGCTTGGTGCCTGTGGCTCAAGTGGCTAAGGCACCAGCCACATACACGTAAGGTGGCAGGTTCGAATTCAGTCTGGGCCAGCCAAACAACAAAGACAGCTGCAACCAAAAAATAGCCAGGCATTGTGGCAGTCACCTGTGGTCCCAACTACTTGGGAGTCTGAAGCAGGAGACTCGCTTGAGCCCAGGAGTTGGAGGTTGCTGTGAGCTGTGATGCCATGGCACTCTACCCAGGGGGACAGCTTGAGGCTCTGTCTCAAAAAAAAAAAAAAAGTAACTGAAAGGGTGGCACTCAACCAACAGAGATCTTACAGACCACCAAGGCTTGTATGAAAGGTCTTTATTGGTGGGGGAGGGAGGCTTCAGAGCAGCACCAAGAAGGAGAGAAAAGAGAAGAAAAAAGGGGAGAAAAAGAGGAGAGTGAGGAGGAGAGAGGAGGAGAGAAAGTGGAGGAGAAGAGAGAGAGAGAGAGAAAAGAGAAGCATATCCTTATATGGGGAAGTCTCAGAGTGGTGATGGGATGGTGGGATAGCCAATAAGGAGTTACCACTCTGGTGGGAAGAGCCGTTAGGGGCAGGCAGCGGGTAATTGGCACAGGGAGATGAGGTAAGCAGGCCACTCCCTGTGCTTGGGAAGGAGCTTTCTGGGGCAATTACCTAACATTAACAATCATAGTGGTGAGATTGGGGGTGATTTAGAGTCTCTCCTTCCTCCCATACTGTCAACATAAATTACTGTTGTAGTCAGAGGTAAATAGTAAATAAGTGGTGGCCCAGAAACTGACATTTCATTTCTCCCCCAAGTTGAGGAGTTTGGTGGAACTTAGCCAGATGCAGCCATCGTCAGTGGCCTGCTGATTAAATGAAATGCCCAGCCAGAATTCTTTCGGAATGTCCCAGCATTTCCCTTAGAACAGTTCAAAGCAATAGAGCAAAAGCAAAGAGGGTTAGAGTAGGGTTGAAGGGAAGAACTAGAACTGGAAGGGTCTGAGGGAGGGTTGGAGAAAGAGGATAAGAGTGATGGGGTGGGGAGGGTGTGCAGAAGTGTGTAGCTGCCGAGACCAGCCTGCAGTGAAGGACCAAAGGAAAGCCTCTCACCTCGGAACACTATTCAGATTCATTCTGGGAAAATATTCTGACCTTCCTTTTTCATGATCCTCTATAAGTAAAATGCAATGAAATTCTACTGTGTCCTTTTACTTGGTATTTTGTGGAAGACCAATGTTTTAAATAGACGTGAAAGCCTAGGAAATGATTTTAAAAATTTTATTGGAAATGCGGTAGGTGGATTCTGAAACAAAGGTTACATAGTTGGTTACGTACCAAAAGGACTTCCAGCTAAGAGAGAAGAAACAGGAAACACAGGGCCTGCACTGACAGAAAATCTCCATGCTTTTGGCAAAGAGGAGACAGCCTTGGAAAGATGTCTTTTTAAGTAATCTGAACACTGATGGTTTCTCTATTAGCATGCTTATTCAAGGTCTGCTGAACAAGAACGGTTTCATAAACATTTGACTCAACTCTCATCTTGCTCTGCCTGTTTTGAGATTTTAGGAAGCCTCATGTTTTATCTGATACCCGTCTTTTTCTGAGGAAACTAATGTGGTCTATGTGGGTGTATCTTTACAATGTAGAAAACATCATTTATTTCTCAGTTTAGAGTGCTTCTGGATTCGTCACTAGTTTACTGGAAGTAGGTAATGGTTTATTTTGTTCCGATTAGCACAAAATGGCAGCCAGAGACAGGCCTTTCTATAGAGTGCCTATTAGCGACACCTGTTTGTCACGCCAGAGTATACATCTCCTGACCACGTAAAAGAAAAACAAGTCAAGACTAATCTGGTCTCTTCAATCTCCTTACATGCCCACAGTTACAGAAGGACAGACACTCCAGCATATGTGGGAAATTATTTCAGTTACAATGGTAGTCCCTTTAGACATTTGAACATGATTTTTTAAGATTTTAAAAATTCTCTCATCTGCAAATTGATGAGAATAAAAACTGATTTACGAGGGCCCCCCACCCCCATCACATAGAATTCAGGGCTAAAAAGAGCAATGAACTATAAACTACAGAAATACACATGTGGTTATATCAAATAATATGACCAAATCAACCAACTTGGGAATTTCCCGATGGTAGTTAATTACATTTGATTAACGACCTGATGGAACTGGCTTGGATTTAGACTGTGCTGAAACAGTTGTCCCAAGCTACGTTTTGGGTTTAGATTCTGTTTTTTCCATTAATAATTATAAAGCAATGGCGTTTCCCATATTGGAAAAGTGAAAACTGTGGATTGTTTGCAAACCAGCCAACAGCGTGCTTTAGTCAGTGTATCTTGGCAGATTCACATTTAATGTCCTGCATTGCCAGAAATCTGTTCTACAATGGCGTCATCCACAGTTGGGGATGAGAAAAAGCTAGGAGAGAAGAACTCAGAAAATGTAGATGACAAAGTACTTTCTGCATGTTCTACTGACCATATGTCTCCCCTGTGATGTTACTTACTGCGCTGTCAAGCTAAAATCCTCGTTTTAATCTGGTGGTGTTGGATGTCTTCATTTCTGTTTCTCCCCATCATGTTATAATATTTTCTTGTTAAACTGTTTCATTAAAACATGAATCAGGCCATCAAACTTTTGCGAAATGTGTTATTATGATAAGTTTAAATGGAAGTGCAGCTTTCACTACATCCTTGGCCTCCATGTCATGAAGTCTGTGATGGAATCAGGAAATAGTCAGAATTTTTGTGTCCCTATTGTGACATGGGAAAAAAAATAAAAAGAAAACAGGACAAAACAATACAAAGTGCTTGAAAAGTAACATGGAGTGAAGCCCTCCTTCACTTTATAGCGGCATTCATGGTAAAACACAGGACTAATGTCATGTCAACATAAGTGTATGTTACACTCCCCTTAAAACGTATTCAACTGCCCTGGAGACCTGGGGACTCATAGTTTTTGAGTGACATTAATGGGGTCATCATGATACGGTCTTTGAATTTCTTTGACTGTCCATCTAAAGTTAATAGACTGAACCATCTTAAATACCATTTGTGGGAGCTGAAAAATTGGGTTAATTATGTACCCCAATATATGCAAACTTATACTTTCTATGTCGTGCACACATTTATTATTTTAAGATTGAAAATAATCTTGTGAGAATAAATGTGGTTACTAGGTATGAAGTACTTTTCATCATACAGATGTTTCTTTAATAAATATTTATGGTGCACCTTTTTAAATGCCAAGATGGGCCACACTTAGCCATGTCCTTACTGAAGTTTTTGTGTGTAGGGGAGAAAATACAAGTTTTGAAATGCGATAGAATAAAGTGAAAAGTGGAGAGTTTGGGGAGAGAGATAAGAAACAGAAGCAACAGAAGTTCAGGGCTGGGAGATGAGCCTGAACTGGGAAGACCATTTTAGGGAACTCACGGGAACACAGGTGCGGCCTGAATGCTGAGTCCTGCAGAGGCCAGATGTCATTCAGGGCATGAATGAGGCTCAGACCCTGTTTTGGAGGCCTGGGTCATCTTCCTGGCTCTGATTCATGGTGGTTAATGGGGTCCTCCCTATAATGGTTTCTAAATTCCTTTCCACCTATGATTTCTGCATAACTGTCACTTCAAATCATTTATTTTAAATCTTAAGTCTTTTACTTCCTTGTGCTTCAGCTTGGTCACCATTTCCTTTCACTCATTGCTTTTTTTTGTTTTTGGTCACATTTCAGTTTCTGCTCCCAGGACCAGTAGTCTGGCTTTCTCTGTCTTTCTTTGTTCAAAGGCGTTTGAGAGACTATCTCATGGGCAAAGTGATCGCCGGTCTGAGCGGGCAGCCTGTCAACTCGTCTTCTTGGATCAAATGCCCATCCCTGACGCAGTCTCTTTTGTCAAAAAATATGAAAACAAATGTTGCCTAACCATGGAAGGTTCTCCCTTGGGAGGAGCTGTGAGTAAATACTTTTCCCCAAAGATGCTGTGGGTATGTTGGCCCCTTTCTGGGAAATGATTCAGGGAGGGCATTATGGAGGAAAAGACGGATGAGCTACCTGGTTCTTGCTGTTGTTTGCCTTTTTCTTCTGTTAAAATGGCAAAGATGCTCCACATACTCCCCAAGGCCAGCTATTCTGCTGCCCTTGGAGCATTCCCACCCTTTGGCTAAGATCATTGGATTCTTTCCTGTCTTCAGTCCCTGAGGGTATCTAAGTCAGAAGCGGAACATGATGGGAGACTGAGCATAATTTTTAACAATCTACAGCCCCATCTGCTAAACGCAGTCGTGGAGCACACATGCAAATCATATATAATGCAGGCATAAGGCTTCTCATGTGTCTTGTTGAAAGAAAATTAATGAAGAAAAAAGACATTGATTTTTGAGTGGCGAAGCTGCCAACCAAAAAGAATGAAGTGACGACATTGTAAAATATATTCCTGTTGTAAATGAGGAATTTTTCTTAACTAAAAGCACAATTGTAGTAATACATCCTGGAAGGGAAGTTATTTGTGATCATCTTTTGCCTCCTTTCACATTTTATTGTCTTTATTCTGAGTCGCCAATCCTTGCTGTCAACATGGGATGATCTGAGGTTGACAGCTGTGAACTGACAGGAAGTGTGGCAGAAACTGAAAACCAGGTTGGGACTGTTGGAATCTCTGACCACAGTATTTTCTGTCATGTCAAAGCAGTATCCCATTTACCCCAGTTCTAGCATCAACACTCAGTAGATAACAATCTAGAATACAGCAAGGTAATATAATTATTATACAACAATATACGGAGTCATAGAGTTGGAAGGTCTCTAAAGTTAATGTAGTGATATCATCCATCCAATGCCAAGCTGCCTTCTTCCTCCCAAGGTCTGTTGAGCCACCGTTGAATAAATTAACTGTTGAAAACTACAGAATGTTAAGTCTTGGTGTCTGTAAATGTCAAAATACATCTATCAATGATTTTGTTAATGACTCTTGGCATCTTCATTTTTCCTGAAAAAAATTTTTGAGAAATCCTTAATGGTACATAATAAATTCAACAAATGATCTGTGCCTTTTACTCCTTCCACAAAATCAACTAATTCCAAGTTGGGCTGTGTGAGTCTATTATTTTGATAGCTACAAAATAATCAAATGTCAACCATTTCATATGGCTCAAGGAAATATATTTTAGAAATTATTTTTTCCCAGCAGTTGTCTGAACTTTTTCTTTGAACTCCAGTATTTAAAAGTGTTTTTGCTCATTTTATGAAATAGACTCTAAATCAAACACAATTCATGGTATTTATTTTCATTTGTGTGGTTGGTTATACATCAATTATAGATTGTCTTTTTGGAAGAATGAAAAAGTCCACTGAAGAAGGCTGAGATTTCGATTCCCTTCTGTTCATCACAATGCTCAGACTCTTAGGCCAATTTAGCTTCTGTTATGTTTTATAAAATTTCTTTTTGACTTTCTTGAGAACTCCAGGATTATTCTGGTATGCAGATGAAGTACCACATATGTATATAGTTAAAGGCAGCAGTCTGTTTCAGTTAAAAAATTCTGGATGGTTATATTTTATGCAGATCAGAAATCTATTATTACTGGAGGAAAGGGAAGCAATGCCTGTCATGTGGTTAAAATGCAATGTTTTAAATATTCAAGGTCTTTTGTAAATTTATTTCACCGTACATTATGTGGTTCAGTATCTATACACAACTCTGTTAAATAAGTCCCCCTATTTCAAGAGTTGTATAATACCTTTCTTCAAATGAAATAAGAATCCTTCAGGAGTGTGTTTAAAGTGAAGTTACTATCATAGAAATAGGAAAAAGAAATAAAAATTCTTTGTGCAAAATTCATATATTTTTTTAATTTCCAAAGATTACAAGTAATTTGTAATTTGCCAAGTACATAGATCCCCACACTCTTGCTGTATTATGATTCAGATACTCTAAATTTTTATTTTTGGGTATGAACAAAGGAATCTGAATTATTATAAGGTCATTTTACATCCCTGACTTTGTAAATAGTTTTATTTTCCCAAGTAGATTTTGATAAAGCAAGGTGAGAAAGATTATAGGTAAGTCTATATAAGTGAGTTTCCAAAATAAAGACCCTTAGCCATTAGGTTTTTTGCTCCAGAAAGGAGTTGGTTTTCAGATAAATCTGTTAAACCTTGGCAGTGTGAGTCAATTAGTGACGTGCCAAAAGATTCTCTTCTGAGGTAACCCAACCCCAGAATGAGCCTTCACTGTTCATGCCCCCAAAGAAAGGCAGACAAATGGAAGCTATGAATTTAAAAAAGAATATTGACTTTCTAAAACACTGGGAAGACAGAGGAAAAAATATGGAAGTTATTCAATTGGATGATAGAAAAAAATATGTACCAAGAGCCTCATACATATCAAAATTCTGACTTTGATATTCAGAAGCAGAAACCTTTGATCAAGGCCATTTCCCAGGACTTACAGTAGCTACTAACTACGCAGATAAAAGACCACATGTGCTTCTTGTTGTTATTGTTGTTTTTCAACACATCAATAATAGGTTAGGGTTAATAGGCATCTTAAGTGTCTTGACTTCAGACCAAAGACCTGACTATATAAAAGATGCATGATGTACCTCAGGGTGATTGCATTCTGTTCTCAGACCTGTCATCATTTCCTTCAAATCACATTTTTTTGGAACCTGCTTCTGTGTACTCTGATGATACACTGTCAGCACTCACATAATTGTAGGTTGGCAGATGTTCCCGCTTTAAGACTTCCTTGGAAAATGTGCATTCAAAACAAGTGTTAAGTATGTGTGAAAAATCAAAGAAGTCCGCAAATATTAAGAGCTCTCCTCAGTCTCTCCAGCACACGTACATGTTCAAATTCAAGAGCAGTCACCCACCTACTGCCTTTTAATGAATTCTGCATATAATTCTTCAGTGTACTAGAACCCCATGACATTTTAGAGAAGATATTTTAAAATGCCAAAAATTATTTGAAACTTTTTTCCCAAAACAAAACAAACAAAAAAGTGGAATGTTTTCCAAATTGTAGATTCAGTTGTTTTCCTGGCGTTATTTTAGCCAATGAAGAGATGCTTTCGGGATCCTGAAGATTTATTTGCTTTGCAGGGTCTCTCTCTCTTTTATTTTTCTTTAAGCAAAAACAGAGACTTTATTGAAAAGAAAAGAAGCTAGTCTATTTGAAGAAGTAGCCACTCTGCAGGAAGGTCTGTGGGGTAAGTAGGCCTCAGAGGCAGCCGCTAACAGGGACTTTAATGTCACTTTTCTTCTGTGCTCCAAACTGGCTTTCTTCACAAAGCTGCAAATCCTGCCTGCATGTACGTCCTGACTTAAACGCTGTGCAGGTTCAGCCACCAGGGACAGGCAAATACTATTTCAGACTCTAATTTTTAATTTTCTTAACATAATCCATAGAACCACAGTCACACTCATAGCTCCTTCCCAAAAGAACCACGCTGCCACCAGGCACTGCATCTAGAGGGGAGGGTGGACCCCGGGTCTCCACGCTGTCTGGGTGGTGCCTTTGCTCCACTGGCTCAGACCAGACCTACTGCTTCACAAGGCTGCAAAAAACCAAGGCCTAAATCAATGGTTCTCCTACCTGGTTGCACATTAGAATCACCTGGGGAGCCATTAACACAGAGCGATGTCCATATTCCACTCCAGACCAATTAAATCAGAATCCCTGGGCACAGGGTCTGGCTATCGGTATCCTTTAAATGTTCCCCAGGTGATTCCACTATGTAGCTCAGGGCTGGGCTAAATGATACATTTAAACTTAATGGAGGAAAAACAAGGTAACCACCATAACCACCATGAAAACTCCAGTTTAAGAAAAGGGAAACCATGTAGAAGTCTTAATTGATTGCAGACATTTTAAATCAGTTAGAGCTGACTTTTTCCAATAACTGGTTCACAAGAAACAAATTGAAAATACATTATGTCTCTTCCTTTCTGTCTAGAGATTTTACAGAACTATCTTAATAGATGGCTCAGGCTTGGATCTAGTCCGTGCATATTGATTAGCAGTGAATTTCTCTTTGTGGTATTAATATTTGGTTGATCTTTTTCACAATGTCATGTTAATACATAGAACTCAGCAATTATCCCAATCCAGTCTCCAGGACAAACCTACCTTGCCTCTTTTCCCATGACCCCCCACTCCGCTCACAGCCCTGCCAGTGAGCACCCATCACTGCACCTGCATTATTGAACTCAAATAATAGACCAACACATGCTACCAGACTCAGGCAGCATATTAGGGTGTATTAGATTTCAAGTGATGCTTATTGACACACTGTGGTCAATTTCATTTTTGTCTGGTTGAAGGTTTTGCTTTTGAGTTGGCAATTTTCCTTCCTTCTATTCTAGAAAGAACTACATGTAGGTAAGACAGACCCTATTGTCTCCACCTGTTTCTATGGGAGAAACTGAGTCTAATCTTCCTGGAGTGATTTGTCCCCATCACTCCTTCCCCATCAGGCATTAAGCATTAATGCTCTTATTCAGATGGCATGCGATGCCTGAGCTCAGTATGTTGGCGGTATATTTCTGCAGTTTGGATATTATTGTTTGTTTTAGGAGATGCTTGGTAAGACTTTGAATATTCTTTTTTTTTTTTTTTTTGTATCTGCTAGAACAGTTTATTAGACTGTTGGTATAAGACTACTTTTTCCAAAGAGAATGATAATTTTACTTGGAGCAGTTAAGCAAGCTACTTAAATGTGGGTTAGGATAGCCTACTTTTAAAAGTGTAGCATTTAGGGTCCTTTACATGCAACTCATGATATTCAAATACATAGAGGAAGGGCTGGAATACAGATTCAGGGAGACACACAGGAACCTAGAAATTGCATCCAGGGACCTTGCACATAAACACATAAAGCAGCAGCTGTTAGAGTGAGAAGCAGATACTTTGTTTAGTCAGGTGTTGGAATATGATGAGTGAGGTCACTGATTTACTAACCTCAGCTTGTCCCCCCTGGGTGTCGTCAGCTTCCCTGACGGTATCCTTCAGCTTTCAGTATCACATGTGAGTTTTTCTGTTGTATGGCTGTGGAATCCTTGATCATATTAGATTTATTAGGTTTCTGGAAAAAATCTCACAAATCAAAAGACATTGCATGTGCGAGTACATTCTTTGCTGAGTAAGGATATGCACAGTCATGGTTAAGAGTAAGTGACACCAGAAACATAACTGAACTCGAAAAAACACGAGTATACAAGTGAACATCAGTTTCTGGCAGGGTTCCATGCCGTTTCAACTGCATGTTTTTATCTTTTTAGTAACAATAACACAGTATTGTGCCAAGTACTTTATGCAAATTTTAAAATTTAATGTGCTTAAGAATCCTGTGAAATATATGCTGTCTATATGGTACACACACACACACACACACGTCACCTATTTCTGATGAGAAGTAGACTCAGGGAGGTTAAAGAAATTGAACTTTATAGTCAAGTAATATTAAGTAAATTTATACCCAAAGCACCAAAAGTCCTTCCTTCCTTAGGAAATCCGAATTCTTCTAGGTACAAGGAGAGAATCAGCAGTTGTCAATTAATAAAAATAATTCACTGATAATGGTATGTCCAAGAAATTCACAAAGATAAGGCATTTCAAATTTAGGTAGTCCATTGAGAGATAGTTTTCTAGTCATGCAACATTGCTCTCTTATGTGTCTAGAAAAATAAAAATCCAATTTCCTCTGTCACCTTTTCCAATATTAAACCACCTTTACAGCCAGGAAAGAATGCATTACCTATACAAAATTTCAATTTCACATGTTATTTCAGCTCATTTATTCTTTTGGCATGTTTAAAGGAAACAAGTGTCAGTTGATATTGTTTTTTTTTATTTATTTATAGACTACTCCCTTTTATGTTGAATGATCTTTTAAATTGCTTTTATTTCAAAATATTACAAGGATACAAATGTCTTTGATTACGTGGACTGCCTTTTGTTCTGCTTGAGTCAGGGTAATACATGTGCCCATCACCCACCTGGTGTTCCTTGTACCTTTTAGGTGGGTTTTTATCTCTCCCATCTTCTCCCCTCACCCCTGCTGGATTTCCACTGAGTTTAACTTCCCTGTGTACACAGATGTGATCATTGCTTAATTCTAATTTAATGTGAGTACATGTGGTGTTTGTTTTTCCATTCTTTAGATTCTTCACTTAGGATAACAGTCTCCAGTTCTATCCAAATTGTTGCAAAAACCTTAATTAGCCCTTCTTCATCACCGAGTAACATTCCATATATGTATATGTATGTGGTATACATATACCACATAGGTTAATCCGTTCCTGAATTGATGGGCACGTCAGTTGATTCAACATCTTTGCAATAGTGAAGTGTTCAGCAATAAACATTCAAATACAGGTATGTTTTTGGTAAAGCAACCTCTCTACCTTTTGGTAAATACCCAGTAGGGGGTTGCTGTATCAAATGATAGGTCTACTTTTAATTCTTTTTATTATTATTATTAAATCATACCTGTGTACATTAATGCAATCATGGGGTACAATGTGCTGGTTTTATATACAATTTGAAATATTTTCATCAAACTGGTTAACATAGTCTTCACGGCATTTTTTTAGTTATGGTGTTAAGACATTTTATGTTCTACACCTAGTAAATTTCACATGTACCCTTGTAAGATGCACCATAGGTGTGGTCCCACCAATTACTCTACTTTTAATTCTTTGAGGAAATTTTCATACTCTTTTCCATAGAGGTTGTACTAATTTGCAACCAAGAGTGTAGAAGTGTTTCTTTCTCTCTGAATCCACACCCATAGGTAATTTTCTTGGGCTATTTAATAAAAACCATTCTAACTGGGGTAAGGTTTTATCTTGTTGTGGTTCCAGTTTGCATGCTGCTAATGATTGATGTTGACCATTTTTCACATGTTTGTTGGCCATTTGTCTTTTTCTTTTGAAAAGCTTCGTTCCTATCTTTTGCTTCTTTTTAAATGGTGTTTTTGTATTTTTCTTGCTGATTTGCTTGAGTTCTTTGTAGATTCTCCTTAATAACTTTCTTTAGTAGATACATAGCTTGCAAATATTTTCTCTCATTCCAAAGGTTGTCTTTTTGCTCTGTTGATTATTTCCTTATCTGTCCAGCAGCTTTTTAATTTAATCATATCTTATTTATTTACTCTTGTTTTTGCTGTGATTGCCATTGGTGTCCTTTTCATAAATTCTTTCTTTACCTAGGCTGCCGTCTAGAAGAGTTCTCTAGTATTTTTTCTAGCACTCTTATAGTTTTATGTTTTACATTTAAATCTTTTATCCATCTTTAATTAATTTTTGTACGTGGTGAGAGATGTGGATCCTGTTTCATTCTTTTCCATGTGACTATCTGATTCTCATGGCACTGTTTATCAAATAGGGCTTCTTTTCCCCAGTGTATATTATGCTTGCTTTGTCAAATATTAGTTGGCTGTATGTGTATAGTTTTATATGTGGATTCTCTGTTCTTTCCCACTGGTCTATGTCTCTATTTTTGTGTCAGACCATGCTGTTTTGCTTCCTATAGCCTTGTAGTATAGTCTGAAGTCTGGTCATGTGATGCCTTCACATTTGGTCCTCTTGATGAAGATTGCTTTGACTATTTTGGCCCTTTTCTGGTTTCAAACAAATAGATCTGTGAAATAAAAAATTGGTATTTTGATGGTGATGGCATTGAATCTGTAAATTACCCTGGGTAGTACAGATATTTTTAAAATGTTGATTCTACTTATCCATGAGCAGGGTGTGTTTTTTTCATTTATTTGGGTCATCTGCAATTTCTTTCCTTGGTGTTTTGTAGCTCTTTTTGTAGAGCTCTTTCACCTCCTTGGTTAAGTATATTCCTAGGTATTTTATTTTTTTTTGTGGCTGTTGTGATAGTAGTGAGTCTTTGATTTGGCTCTCAGCTTGACCATTACTAGTGTATAGGAATGCTATTGATCTGTGTACACTGATTTTGTAACCTGAAACTTAGCTGATTTGCTTCTCAATTCCAGGAGTCTCTTGGAGGAGTCTTGAATTTCCTAAACATAAATTCATATTATCAGCTTTTAATTTTGCTTAGATATATTATTTTATTTCCTCATAGTGCTCAGAATTCTCTTGATGTTCTGGTTTTCTAAGAGATTATTTTTTGTATATTCATTTATTATTTTTAAACAAACAGAAGCCAGCCTATAATTCTTCCATCTATAATATGTCTAATTCCAAAACATGGCAAATATTTAGCTCTCCCAAATAAAACTAAGCAATGAATCAACATGCTTTTGTTGTCCAGTGGAGTCTGGAATATTTTCTTAAATGAAAACTGCTCAGATGAATCTTAAGACACTACCATACCAGATATTTTATCAATCAGTATAACTTAGAAATCTCGTGCCTCTGTAGTTGAATATTTGACAACAGTTTTTTCTTTTGTACCCAAATATATGAACACAAGTGTTTTCATTGCCATGTATACCCTTGGCCACAGTTACATGATTGAATTATAACTGAGCTATGCCTGTGCTGAGTTTTAGCAGAGTATTCCTGCAGGATCCAACAAGGATAAAAATTGATGTCCCTCTTGAAACAGAGTGGTACAGATGGTGCCGCTTTATAGCTGTCTCCAAATACCAAATGCCAAACTGCTCCTTTGATAAGGCAAGGTAGTGTAAAGGTTTAAATATAGCCTGTTGGTGGAATGTCAGTGAATGATGGATCCCAGTTACAAACATACCAAAATGTTCTCTGTTTAAACATTTTTTACAACCATGGTTGTGAAGATTCTATATCAAGGAAATTATGCACTGGGGAAAGAACAAGAAACCTACCCTGAAAATCTATGTTTATACTAACAAATCAATTACGTTGGGGGCAAAGGGAGTGAGTGGAATGACACATTGGCAACTATTGAAATCAGTTTCTCTGCTAACACCTGCCACAAATAGACTCTAAAGATGTTATGTTAAATTCACAGAACTTGCCTTTATGTAACAACAACAAAAAAGGAAACATGTTTTCTTAAATTAGCTTAGTTATCTTTTTAGGGTGAATATTCCACCAAATTGTTAAATGATAGCTTTATAGTATGAAGAATTGCATTTGTGTCCTGATCATTTTACATATATATATGAATTTGGATTTATTTTTTCAGTTAAAAAGTATCATATTTCTTTTTAAAAGTTTTGCTCGTAGCCATATTCACCTTCATAATTTATCGTAGAGAAATGAAATTAAGAAATAGAATTTGAAAGTATCTGAGACCTTGTCAGTTGTGTTTTGTTTTATAAATTGGCTAAGGAGCCATAAGAAAAAGTAGTATTATATCAAACCGTAAGCCCACATAAAACAGTTTGTACGCTGGTTAAAAAAATAGTAAATTGATTAAAATTATTTCCGCTAATTTTGAAATCATTATAACAGGACTATGTTTAAACACTCGTCTCGTGTAAACAGGATCAGTGAGTAAATCAGGATAAGAAAGTCATCAAGTAACTTGGTACTGATTTTTATAATGCAAATGAATGACTACTATACCAAATTAAAATGTTATCTTATAATATGTTTATAAGTTAACCCCTGAAAACAATGTAAAAAAAGGAACATTGCAACTGTTACCTCTCCTATACCCGGACCATCGGGGACCATGGCAACAATGAGCATATCAGAATACCCTATGGGAAGAAAATGTTATAGTTCATGTGTAATCTGTGCTTTATTCAATCTGTTATATTTTCTGTAATTTTTGCCTTTTAAAGGCTGTTGCCCTAGACTGGACAATTTTGACTTTATCTGCTTTACCAATCACATTAATGTAATGAGTGGGGATATTAGTGTGGACTATTAGACTAGTACTTAATGGTAAATTCAGCCAAATAGCCCCCATGTTAGTGAGTTTTTTAGATTTAAACTCATTTTCTTATGAATTAATTCATATAAAATCCATTTTAAATGTATAATGTGCTGAGTTTTGATGAATCTTAGCACTGTTATTTCACCCAAATCAAGATTTAGAGTATTTCTAGATTTCTAAGATTTAGAATATTACTTCCAGCCTCCACTTAAGAAAACTACTAATGTGATCTCTCTTACCATACATGTTTTTACCTGTTCCTGTACATGGTAGCATGTTGTAGATTCTGTTTTGAATCTGTCTCCTTTTTTTTTAACAAAGTATTTTTGAGATAATATCTATATTAGAACACATAACAGTAGTCTGTTCTTTTTTAAAATTATTGAGTAGTATTCTGTTGTCTAGTATGCCATTGTAAATTAATTGACTGTTAATTTCTGGTGAAATAGTAAGTGTATTTAACTTCCTAAGAAAATTCCAAACAATCCTAAAAGTCTTTGCCATTTCATAACTTTATCAGAATTGCAAGTTTTTAGCTTTTCCATATTCTTGCTAGTATTTGGTAATGCTAGTCTCTTGTCAAATGTTTTTCTTTCCTCAACTACTAACATGATGATGTGGTTTTTCTTTTTAACTCTGTTAATATGGTGGGTTGCCTTGATTGGCCTTCCCTGGATAAGCTCTGCTTAGTTGTGATGTATTATCCTCATGTTGGTGCATTGTAGTATGTAACCATTTAACTAAATATTAAAACATGTTAATTTTGCTAATATTTTACTAAGGACTTTTGTGTTTATGTTCATGAAGGATGCAGGTCAATAATTTTCTTTTTGTATATTAAGGTTAGCAGATTTCAGTATCAAGATTATACAGACCTCTTAAAATGAGTTAAGAAATTTTCCTTTCTGTTTTCAGGTAGATATGTGTAGTATCCTTATTATTTATATGTTAAGTGTCCGAGAGGAGTCATCAGTAAAAGCACAATGAGTTTTTTAATAGAAAGGGGTATTATTATTATTACTATTGCTCCGTTTTCCTTGATAGACATGGGCTATTCAGATTTTCTATCTTTGTACTTCAATTTGCTAGGTTGTGTTTCTGAAGAAGTTTGTCTGTTCTCTAAGTTGTCTGATTTGTTATCACATAATTCTTCATCATAGTCTCTTTTTTTTCTTCCAGTATCTGTAAGATCTATAATAATGTTTCCTCTTTCACTCCTCGTGTTGGAAATTTGTGATTTCTCTCTGTTGATTAGTTTCTTAAGGGCTTATTATTTAACTCCATACTGTCTCACAGTTTTCTGAGTTTTTTTTTTTTATTTTACCTTAATCTTTATTATTTCTCTTTTAGAGGGTGAATTCCTTGTATTGATCTGTCTTCAAATTCGCTTACTTTCTTTTATTATCTAATCTGTTGTTAAGCCCATACGAATAGTTTTTCTTTACACTTACTCCTTAGTTGTAGAATTCCCATGTGCTTTTTTGTTGAACTTTCCATTTCTCTCCTGAAATTCCCCATTTAATTAAAAGTAGCATTTCTATTGCACTGTATTTGAATTCTGAAGCAGTACATACAAAATGATTGAACTGAAGCCAAAGGTGTTTTAAGTCTTGAAGTACAGTTTGCACTCTTTCCAGTAAAGCTCTGACTTAATGAGAATGATTAAGAAGTGTTATTTGGAATCTATGATTATATAATGATGGTCTAAAGAGACACCAGCCACTACATGGCATTTACTTTCTGTAAATTCTTTTTTATTTAAAGGGATAAGCTCCCCTAGTTTGGAAATTCTAACACCAGTAGTTCTAGCACTAACAGTCTGAGTACCAGGAATGTAGTTCCTTAATTGGAATAATCCAAAAGTATTGCTCATTCTAATTATACATGATATGAACCCAGTCATTTAATAATCAAATTATTGACCTATAAATTCCTTTATCAATAGGGTATTTTTCTTGAAAAGTAGCAATGCAGGTCAGTCATGATAACTATATACATTAAACATTTATAATGCTATTAATGTTCTGGGCTCTACTGGTAATATATTACATGTGATATTTGATTCTCACATAAACTCATTTTATCAATAGTTAATTGAGGCACAGGGATATTAAGTAATTTGTCCACGGTCTCTAACCTGTCCAGTAACAAAGTGAGAATTACTTTAGATAATCTGACTCATTACCTATTTCAAAACCTACGATTGTCTCTACTGCTTCAATAAATATTTTAAAGTAAATATATTTTAATTTTTAACTTTAAGTCAATTTTGCAAGAAAGGAGATTAACATTGATAGTTTGAGATTGTTTGGGAGTAGAAGCCAGGGGTATCCTTTCATTTCCATGCCAGAAACTTAAAACAGTTTTCACTGAGTCTCAGTAATCACATGATATTACATTTATAATTGAAAGAACAGGAATATGAAAAAATAATAATTTCCCCTCTTTAATATAAAGTATTGTACTTATTTTTGTTATTCTAAATAAAGTCTCCTAACCTGAAAAAAGATACAAAATTTAATATTTTCAAAAGCATAGATTTAAAAATTTTCATTTCCAAGACAATTTAGCAAGTAAAATAGAGTTTTTAAATTACTTATAAGCTGCCTGGATGTCAAAGTTATTTTTCAGTTCTTGACTTTCTTCTTTGTGTGTGTTTTAAGAGCCTGTTGAGGTAGGTATGTAGAGATTTAACCCCCTAGGGAAGATCAGCAAATTACAGATTAACATGTTTATGGTACTTCTAATTGAGAGGCAGTGATTAAAGTGTTAAATTTGTTAAGTCCTGATACTAAAAATAATTAAAGATAATTAAGATTAGTTTAGTTAGTTTAGTTTTATCAAAACCATGAGCCCTATGATTCTGGAAGGAGACATAAATTCAAAGATTTGTCCTTGAGAGTCAATCTGTTTGGTCAATCTGTTCACATTTTGCAGTCTTGCATATGATTTGCATTTTAGGATTCACCTTTGGGAAAAAGCTTCCATTCTTCAGAGCTGTCTGGACTTGTAGGCTTAGGGTAGATGCTAAAGAATGTAAATCTAACCATTATTGCAAAAGTCTTTTGACCTCATTAAAGATAGTCTTCCAGGAGAACACCTTCATTTACTTGGCTCTCTAGAAGGAAGCTGACAGGTGCGGCTTCTATTTATTTTGTTTCTTCAAAGGGAAGCCATAGCAGCAAGCTGTTCAGTTCTGTGACACAGCTCATGACCCACCTGAGATGAGTGAAAATGGAAAGCACCTTCTCTCCTGCAGGAGCAAGGGTTGAGTTTCAGTGGAGAAAATACAGAGCATAGTATCTGCCATCCGGAGACCCAGATTTGATTCTGAATCTCCAGCATACTACCTGAGAACAGGTACTGAACTTCTCTGCAATTTAGTAAACTCGTCTGTAACATGAGCTGGCAAACAAGAATGGCCACCTGAGAATAGCAATCTTGGATGATAGGAGCTAAATAGTGGCAAATATTTTGTTATTGTAATATGCTGGATTAGTTTTTCCTTTTATTAGTTCCGTTTGACTCTGAGAAAAATGAGACATACAAAGGTTACGTAACTTAACAAAAGGCATTGAGACTTTGGTCCTGCTATAATCGTAACGCTCCGGAGAAGGCTGGGTTTGGGGTAATTTCCCTCATCTACTGATAGAGAAATAGACCAACTTTTAATGCTATCTCTGAGGGGAATTGTGCCAAACAGTGCTTGAAAATAAGCAAATTTTTGATTGGCATAAGAATATTCTAGTCAAGGATTTATGAGACAGAGTCTGAAAATCATTGCTATAGATTAATGTTCTTTATCACATGGACCTCTGTCTTGGAAAGACCATATGTGCTGAATTGTTTTAGAATAGCTGTGCGTGGAGGAGGAATATCAAGGACCCTGTATGTTTATGTCTGGGCTGGCTGTTTCTCAGTGAGAGTAGCCCTGACCAGCTGCTAACTTTGAACTTATTTTGCTCTACTAAAACCAGTCCCCAAAGCTATCCAGAAAGCCATCCTTATAAATTCTCCTTATAGCCATCACCGTATTTGGGGCAGAAGCCAGCGAGCCAAAGCTGTTTCTGTTTTTAAGCCTGAGGCTTATGCTCAGTTCTTTTGAATCTGATACGTGTTCTTTTTTTTTTTTTTTCACTGTTTCTCAGATCCTCCTTCATTCATAAATACCTGAGTATCCAGAATGACCCCTGGCATTTGTATGTATCTTGTAGTTATTGCCCATGCTAATGGGTTATCACTGAAAATTAATAGTACCTATGGTAGAAGGTGATAAGGGAAGAGGAAGGAAGAAAGAGATATCAAAATATCTTTAGAATTTAGGTTGAGCAGGCTCGGCCCCTGTGGCTCAAGTGGCTAAGGTGCCAGCCGCGTACACCCAAGGTGGTGGGTTTGAATCCAGCCTGGGCCCACCAAACAACAATGATGGCTGCAACCAAAAAATAGCCGGGTACTGTGGTGGGCACCTGTGGTCCCAGCTACCTGGGAAGCTGAGGCAGGAGACTCGCTTGAACCTAGGAGTTGGAGGTTGCTGTGAGCTGTGATGCCACAGCACTCTACCCAGGGGATAGCTTGAGGCTCTGTCTCAAAAAAAAAGAATTTAGGTTAAGCTTTTGAAATGTGATTTGCCTATATTTTACACCAAAGGTATGTCTCCAAGCAGCTGCTCCTTATTTGCTTGTATCCCATATCTTGAACTGGATAGCTTTGTAGTAATATTTCCTAAAAAGACATCAGGAAAATCAAGGGTATAGAATCAAATTTTGATTTGATTTTTTTTTTAAAGAATAAAACAAAACTAAACATTTGGGCATATGCCCTGATTAATCAATGGTGTCAGTCAGAAGTCTGGTGAAGTCAGGTGAGAGTATTATTATTTTTACTGTTAACCAGATGGTTCTCATGTACATCCAAGGTTGACTGAGAATCCCTGTAATAGACAAGTGATACTGGAGAGGACCTATTCATTTCTCTAGCGATTAACAAATATTTTCTTAGAAGATATTATACTCTATACCAGGGACTGGTTGAAGTTCAGAGACTGACGGCAGTATGTACAAGATAGAAAGCTAGACTGTGCAAAGGCTTCTGTGACTTCTAACGTTTTTTCTGGTTAGTTTGGTAAAGCAGACGATTGTCATAACAGGCCCTGTTGACTGAGCCTCATCACTTCTTAGCTTTGAACTACAATCCATACACCCCCTAGCATGGCATACTGGGCAGAAGCCGCATTTAAGGTATTTGTCAAATAGCTGTCCACATATGAAGTGATTTTTTTTCTTCCACACTGGATTAAAAAAAAAAAAGTTAAACATATGTAACATTTGCGTTTTGAACTTTACTATACACTTCTCTGTCTGATTGACCTGTCTCTGCCTCTGAGATCTGCCTTTAAGTAACAATGCACCTTAAAGTTAATCTAAATCATTGTTATGTTTGAGAATTCAAATGCAATAACAGCAGTTGCTTTGGTTACTATACAATTGTATCCTTTTCTTTTGAAATGATGAAAACAGAAACACTGGCTTCAGGGTCAAGCTATGTGATCCAGACAATTGTACAGAACTCCTTCAACCACACAAGAAAGTTCTGTAGAATTGGATGAATCACTTCATCTCTTGATGAAATACAATTGCTCACTAATAGCAGGGGCTGTAGTAAAAAAATAAATAAAGTTAGAAATAAGGTGGTGACAGAATATATGGGAAAGAGGAAATGGATCCAAGAGAGTTACAAACCCGGGTATTTTCTGGAGTCACTCTGTCCAAATACAAGTTTATCTTTTAACTCAACATAGGCATGTTAAAAATTTGTCTCCACCACCATGAAGTAAGCTAATTAAAGGCAAGACAAGAAATTATTTTTCTTGATCACTGCTATACCCAGAATTTCCTACATAGGCATTCTGTAAATATTGTTATGTTAAGCAAATTAATCTCAAGGATTTAATTTCCTTGCTTTTGTTGAATTTTTATTCCCTAAACCACATATTAAAGGTATTTTCTTTCAAAAAAAAAAATGCTGACGATGAGATGTTTTCAGCTGCAAAAGTAGTTGGACAGGATAGACTGTAAGTCCCTGACCAACACTGAAATTTTATTATTGTAAAATTCTAGAGCTAGGAGAGGCATGCGCATGGGGGTCCTAAGGGCAGGGTTTCAGACCAACTTACTAGATCTGTAGCTTGAGTAAGTAACACTCTCAACAATAGTCATCCCTCCATGGAATGCTGAAATTCTTCCTGACCGCACTATTTTATATGGTGTTGAAGATTGCTTAAAATGTTTTAAAGTCATTTAGTGCATAAAATTTATTTGGCAAATGTTCTAAAGTGATAAGGAAATACTCATGAATTTTAACTTTAAGTTAAAAACGTGGAAATGGTGTAATGGAGGAGGAATTTTCAAACTCTGGAGCAGTGATTTTCAGCTGGTGTGACATGGCACACTGGTGAGCCGTGAGAGAATATTAAGTGTGCCACGAAGATTTTAAAGATCATTAATTAAACCGTTTTTGATAGAAGTTCAAAGCAGAGTCAGTGTATTCTTCTCTTTAGTCCTTTTGTTTTTTAATCAACATCCTTTAAGTGTGCCACGAGATGAAGCACATTGAAGAGCACTGCCCTAGAATGTGTACAAGTCATGTGTTGTGATTATCCAGGCATATAGCTTGTATTTTTAATTTCCAAAATCATTTTTTAAAAAAGTTCGTGCACCTAGGTTAGGCATGAAACCTCACCCTAAGTACTCTGAGAGTCTGAGGCAGGTGGATCCCTTGAGTTCAGGAGTTCAAGGCCAGCCTGAGCAAGAACAAGACACCATCTCTACTAAAAACAGAAAAAAACTAGCCCAGCATATTGGTACATGCATATAGTCCCAACTACTTGGGAGGCTGGGGCAAAAGGATTGCTTAAGCCCAGGAGTTTGAGGTTCCTATGAGCTATGATGCCAGAGCACTCTACCCAGTATGACTGAGTGAGACTCTGTCCTTCAAAAAAAAAAAAAAATTCATAAACCCAGGCTGAGTATGGTGGCTCATGTGGGTAATCCTAACACTCTGGGAAGCTGAGGTGGGTGGATCACCTGAGCTCAGGAGTTCAAGCCCAGCCTGAACTATAGGGAGACCTTGTCTCTGAAAACAGTCGAGCATTATGAGGGGCACCTGTAGTCCCCACTACTTGGGAGGCTGAGACAAGAGGATTGCTTGAGCCCAATAGTTGGATGTTGCTGTGAGTAATGACACCATGGCACTCAACCTCAAAAAAAAAAGAAAGAAAGAAAATAAACTCATGAATCCTACAAAAGTGCATAGGATTCAGCAATCTTAAAAGTGATCTTTTTATTTTTTAATGTAATAAAAGTACATGTCTAGGTGTTTGCCATCAGGTTGACTATTATTGTTGGAATGAGAAATTAATTTTGCAAATGAGATGTGGATGGATTTTTAGAAAAGACATGACCTTGTGATAGAGACAAGTACCCGAAACACCCATCATATTTCTGATGTCACTACTATTACCAATGTTTCTAATATCGTTGCCACCTTTGGCTGTATTTCTCCTTTTGCTTGGATTAGATAATGTCTGGTATTCTGAATTAAAGACAAACATGAAAATCAATTCACAGGAGTATATATGTAATATAATTACTTTTATAGTTTTAAGTTTGTAGGAGTATTTTATATATATAGAGAGATATATATTCATGGATAACTATGCCAAGATATGGCTGTATACCCAGACATTTATGGAAAAATTAGAAGAAACCATTTGTGTATACTTGCACAGAAATGTGTGTGTTTAATGAAGGACTTCCTGTATTTCTTAATATTTGTTTTGTATTTTTGAAATGAGGAATGAGACAAGATTAACTTAAATAGCTTCTGCACAGCAAAGAAAATAACCAACAGAGCAAACAGACAACCTACAGAGTGGGAGAAAATAGTCACAAAATGTACATCTGGTAAAAGGCTCATATCCAGAACCTACAAGGAACTAAAAAAACCAATAAGAAAAAAAAAAAGCATTGTAAAGTGGGCAAAAAATAAGAACAAAAGCACTTTGAAGAAAGATAGACAAATGGACAAAAAACATAAGAAAAAATGCTCAGCAGCACTAATTATCAGGCAAAGGCAAATTCAGACCCTAATGAGGTATCACCTCACCCCTTCAGAACAGCCATTATTGAAGTCAGGAAACAGCAGGTGCTAGCATGGACCCAGAGGATGTGCAATGCCTCTACGCTGGTGGTGGGACTGAAATTAGCGCAACCTCTAGGGGAAAGAGAATGGAAATTTCCTCAGAGATCTAAAAGTAGCCCTAACATTCAATTCAGCAATCTCACTACTGGGTGCCTGCCCACAAGAGTGAATAGTCATTGTATCAAAAAGACACTTGCACTTTGCAATTCAGAATTGCAAAGATATGGAATCAACCTAACTGCCCATCAATTTAGGAGTGGATTAAAAAAATATGGTGTATATATTCCATGGAGAACTTCTCAGATAGAAAAGCAAATGAAAGAATGTCATTTACAGCAACTTGGATGGAGCTAGAGACCATTAATGTAAGTGAAGTATCTCATGAAAGGAAATACGAGCACCATGCAGACTCTGACAGTTAGAGCTAGTTGGTGGGCACATGCATGGGCACAGAAGAAGTAGAAGTCATTGGAAATCAAGAAGGGGAGGAGAATAAGGGATGGATAAAACCACATCTCACAGGTACAGTGAATACTCTTTTGGTGATGGGACTAAAGCATTATAAAAGCCGGGCATGTAACAAAAACATGGGTAACCCCTTGATATTTTGAAATAAAAACAAAAATTAATGACATTCTTGGTCTTAAAACCTTGCCATTTTTAACAATTTTCTCTTCTATTTAAAAATAATGAGTATCTTGCACATTCTGGTTATAATGCTATCTATTTGCTTATCTGCATAATTACTAAAACTTATTAGTGAAGTTATTAACACCCTTTAAGAGAAGACGGGAAGAATTGAGATAGAATATAGCATGTTAATGAGGAAATAGAGTTGTAGTAAAGACTAGCATTTCATGAAAAGCATTACTGAGAGA
The DNA here is from genome assembly GCA_963574575.1 of Galagoides demidoff. Lineage (NCBI taxonomy): Eukaryota > Metazoa > Chordata > Mammalia > Primates > Galagidae > Galagoides > Galagoides demidoff. Next base: position 485 of record CAUYQV010030439.1, on the reverse strand, counting down.
AACTAAGTCGTATAAAAACAAGAAGCAGTGGAAATGGGTTAGGGCATCTCACAGTCTGCCTTTTGAAGCACTAAGCAGAGATACTTTGCTTATGTCGATGAGATGATTTAAATCTAGTCATGTGTGTGAAGTGAAACTGCAAAGAAGTGACTTCCCTGTTGCCCGAGTGCCTTGATGAAATGTGGCACAAATTAGACCTATTGCCCAGTGTGGCTGAAGATCATCCATTTGTTCAATTAAGATTGGAGACCAAGGCTTGGTGCCTGTGGCTCAAGCGGCTAAGGCACCAGCCACAAACACCTAAGGTGGCGGGTTCGAATCCCCAGCCCGGGCCCGCCAAACAACAAGGATGGCTGCAACCAAAAAATGGCCGGGCGTTGTGGCGGGTGCCTGTGGTCCCAGCTACTTGGGAGGCGGAGGCAGGAGACTCGCTTGAGCCCAGGAGTTGGAGGTTGCTATGAGCTGTGATGCCATGGCACTCTACC
>CAUYQV010030437.1:0-13349 GCA_963574575.1 Galagoides demidoff | reverse complement strand
TGGCTGCAACCAAAAAATGGCCGGGCATTGTGGCGGGGGCCTGTGGTCCCAGCCACTTGGGAGGCGGAGGCAGGAGACTCGCTTGAGCCCAGGAGTTGGAGGTTGCTGTGAGCTGTGATGCCATGGCACTCTACCCAGGGGGATAGCTTGAGGCTCCGTCTCAAAAAAAAAAAAAAAAGAACAGCCTGAGCAATAACAAGATCCTGTCTTTACGGGGTGGGGGGGAATAGAAAAATGAGCCAGACATGGTGGCACATGCCTGTAGTCCCAACTACTTGGCAGGATAAGGAAAGAAAACTGCTTGAGGCTGAAACATTAAGGTTGCAGTGAATTAAGATGAATTTAGCCCAGGCAACTGAGCAAGATCCTATCTTAAAAAAACATTCAGTGGGATTTCCCCCTTCAATATTTATGCATACCGTGTTTCCCGAAAGTAACACCTACCCAAAAAATAAGCCCTAGCAGGATTTCTATGCATTTGTTAAATATAAGCCCTACCCGGATAAGACGACCTAGTGATGGGCGTGGCTATGCAGCGCGATGCACACCATGCATTTCAGCACGGAGCAGTAAGGAAGACTGGAATACCTATTATCTGCCACAGCTCCTTTCTCCAACTGTTCACACTTGCGTGGGTGTACTTGTGGTCAGTTGCAGGCATCCTACTGCGCACGTGCGAATGGCTAGGGGAAAGGAGTTCATGCATCACTAGCACCAGCCCCACCAACAAGGTCGGCTCTCCCTTTTCAAGTTCCAGAAGAAGATGACTTAACTGTATTTGAATAAATGTAGATTGTTGTAGTATACTTAATAAAAATAGGACATCCCCTGAAAATAAGCCCTAGTGTGTCTCGTTGAGAAAAAATAAATATAAGACAGTGTCTTATTTTCAGAGAAACACGGTATCAACCTTTCACACTGGCTTCTCACAGATTCCATTTAAGAATTAACTTGCTTGGCTTAGTGCCTGTGGCTCAAGTGGCTAAGGCGCCAGCCACATACAACCAAGGTCCGGATTCAAATCCAGCCTGCCAAACAATGACGGCTGCAACCAAAAAATAGCCAGGCGTTGTGGTGGGTGCCTGTGGTCCCAGCTGCTTGGGAGGCAGAGACATGAGACTCACTTGAGCTCAGGAGTTAGAGGTTGCTTTGAGCTGTGATACCACAGCACTCTACCCAGGGGGACAGCTTGAGGCTGTCTCAAAAAAAAAAAAAAAAAAGAATTAGGTTGCTCAGGGCAGTGCCTGTGGCTCAAAGGAGTAGGGCACTGACCCCATATACCGGAGGCGCAGGTGGCAGGTTCAAACCTGGCCCTGGCCAAAACTGCAAAAAAAAAAAAAAATTAGCCAACCTTTTAAAAAAAATTTTGTGCAGTTTTTGGCCAGGGCTGGGTTTGAACCCACCACCTTTGGCATATGGGACCAGCACCCTACTCCTTTGAGCTACAGGCACTGCTTATCATTTTTCTTTGAGACGGTCTCACTCTGTTGCCCTACGTAGAATGCCAAGGCGTCACAGATCGCAGCAACCTTAAATTCTTTTTTTTTTTTTTTTGAGACGGAGCCTCACAGCAACCTCCAACAAGCGAGTCTCCTGCCTCAGCCTCCCAAGTAGCTGGGACCACAGGCGCCCGCCACAGCGCCGGGCCATTTTTTGGTTGCAGCCATCATTGTTGTTTGGCGGGCCCTGGCTGGGGATTCGAACCCGCCACCTTAGGTGTATGTGGCTGGCGCCTTAGCCGATTGAGCCACAGGCGCCAAGCCAACCTTAAATTCTTGAGCTCAAGAGCAACCTTCCTACCTCAGCCTCCCATGATGCTGGGACTATAGCCACACGCCACAAATGCTGCTAATTTTTCTGTTTTTAGTAGAAATAGGTCTTGCTCTTATTTAGTCTGGTCTCAAACTCCTGAACTCAAGCAATCCACCCACCTCAGCCTCCTAGAACATTAGGATTATAGGAGCCACAGCACCCAGCTGACCATTTACACTCTTCAAACATGCTATAGGGTTCTGAAAACCACCAACAACAAAGCTTAAGACCCGTGTGGTGACTCACACCTGTAATCCTAGCACTCTTGGAGGCCAAAGCACAAGGGTAAGATTGAGGTGAGAGCTCTAATACAAGTCTGACAAAAAGAATGAAACTGCAAAAATCTCCCCTTAATATTTAAATATACTAATATTTTCCAAAATCACATATGGATACTTATCTACTGAAAGGATCTTATCTATCCACAAATTAAAATTAAAACACTTTTTTTTTTTGCAGTTTTTGGCTGGGGCCTGGTTTGAACCCGCCACCTCCGGTATATGGGGCCAGCACCCTACTCCATGAGCCATACCTGCTGCCCAAATTAAAACACTTTTGAAGAATGAAAAAAAACCCAACTCACAACACATCAAAAAAGAAAAGATGCTGAAGGTTTGGCATCCTATTCCAAGACATCACTGAAATAGACAAATCCAACTAAAGGTATGAAAACTGACTCAATTTTAAAAAATATTAATAAATTCAAAAGAATTGTGCTCACATTTTAGTAAGATAAAATGATGTTCATCTGATGTTTACAACAGTGATCTTTTGTTTGTTTGTTTGTTTTTGCAGTTTTATCTGGCTGGGGTTGGGTTTGAACCTGCCACCTCTGGCATATGGGGCCGGCACCATACTCCTTTGAGCCACAGGCACCGTCCTACACAGTGATTTTTAAATTTTTTTTTTTTTGAGACAAAGTCTCAAGCTGTTGCCCTGGGTAGACTGCCATGGTGTCACAGCTCACAGCAACTACCAACTCTTGGGCTTAAGCAATTCTCTTGCCTCAGCCTCCCAAATACCTGGGACTATAGGTGCCTGTCACACACCTGGTTATTTTTTGGTTGTAGTTGTCACTGTTGTTTGGCAGGCCCGGGTTGGATTCAAACCCTCCAGCTCCAGTGTATGTGGTTGGCACCCTAGCTGTTGAGCTACAGGGACCAAGCCTCTAACAGTGATTAAGGTTGTTTTTTTTTTTTTTTTTTTTTTTTTGAGACAGAGCCTCAAGCTGTCCCCCTGGGTAGAGTGCTATGGCTTCACTGCTCACAGAAACCTCCAACTCCTGGGCTCAAGCGAGTCTCTTGCCTCTGCCTCCCAAGTAGCTGGGACCACAGGTGCCCGCCACAACGCCTGGATATTTTTTGGTTGCAGCCATTATTGTTGTTTGGCAGGTCTGGGCTGGATTCGAACCCACCACCTTAGGTCTATGTGGCTGGTGCCTTAGCCACTTGAGCCACAGGCGCTGAGCCGATTTTTAAAGTTTTAAGATGTGTTTTACAAAACAGATTCAGTTGGCTAGTAAACAGCATATTAGGCACATAAAAATGACTCCCAGGGGCAGCACCTCTGGCTCAAAGAAATAGGGCACCAGCCCCATATACCAGAGGTGGTGGGTTCAAACCTGGCCCCAGCCAAAAACTGCAAAAAAAAAACAAAAAACAAAAAAAAAAAAAAAAAAACTCCCAGTAAATTAAAAAGCTTCATCATTTAGTGAGTTGAGGCTTCTCTTGCTCACAATGTTGTTCATATTATTTATCCTCTCAGCTATCCTTTCTTTCCTGATTATGAAAATAAACTTTGGTGCAAGCCAAAAAAAGAAAACACCTCAGTGAAAAATAATCAAGTGTCCAAATTGGAAACAAGCTGCCCAATAAAAACAAAATGCTCTTCCTTCTAAAGTACACGGGAAAGAGTGCTGGCAGAGAAGAAAAGGAATTAGGCAAATAGCATGGCATTCAAAGTTTGGCTCTGTAGTGTTTGAAGAGAGTTGAGATTTATTATAGCCCAACTCTGCACCTCAAGCCAACCCCCCTCCCCTCCCATTTGACACTCACAGAAAAAGTCTAACAAAAGGTCTTCAAGCACCCATGTTGAAGGATGCATTTATTATCTCAATGTACAAAGTCACACCTCCTTACCTCAGCCTGCGCTTCCGTGAACGAGAGACAGATCGGCTTCGGGACCGAGACTTGGAAAATGAACGAGAACGAGATCTTGATGCAGATCTTGAGCGAGAAGAGCGAGATCCAGACTTGGATTTGTTTGTTTTTGACATTTCGGAAGAGACGGTCACTTTTCAATTACACCTAATGTAAGAAAATGTATGTACACAAATGAGCAGGCGCCTTTGCAAATCTGAACTTCTTTGGATATTTTATAAACTTTTTAAACAGATGAAATCACTATTTTTTATATTTGATCTCAGCCAAAAGGCTGAGAAGCAATGAATGAAATGATTAATTTTGAAAAATAAACTTTTGCCCTTTTCATCAAAAGGAATTTCTTTTCTTTCCTTTTTTCTGTTTTAGACAGTCTCACTCTATCCTGGGATCAAGTGCTATGGCATCATCATAGCTCACAGCAACCTCAAACTCCTGGGCTCAAATCCTCCTCCCTCAGCCTCCCAAGTAGCTGCGACTATAGGCATCCGCCACAACACTCAGCTAGTTGTTCCTATTTTTAGTGGAGACAGGGTCTGGGTCTTCCTCAGACTAGTCTTGAACTCCTAAGCTGAAGTAATCCACCCACCTTGGCCTCCCAGAATGGTAGAATTATAGGCATGAGCCATGGCGCCCAGCCAAAAGGAATTTCTGAGAAGTACAAATCCCAAAAAAGATCAAGCTCCAGGAGCAAATAAAAAACCTGACACGTGGGCAGTGCCTGTGGCTCAGTGAGTAGGACACTGGCCCCACATAACAAGTGTGGCAGGTTCAAACGTGGCCCTGGCCAAACTGCAACAAAAAAAATAGCTGGGCGTTGTGGTGGGCGCCTGTGGTCCCAGCTACTCAGGAAGCTGAGGCAAGAGAACTGCCTAAGCCCAAGAGCTGGAGGTTGCTCTTGATGCCATGGCACTCTACCAAGGGCAATAAAGTGAGACTCTGTCTCTATAAAAAAAAGACCTGATATGTAACACTAGGAAACACAGACAAGAATAAGGACAGTTATCACTGACTTGGTGCAGTCTTTTCTCAGAAGACAGTTTTAAAGACTACATAGTCAGCTGTTAATAAAAGTACTGAGATGACACGAGACAAGTTTCCCAGCTCCATGAGATGAAAACCTATGCAACTATATCTTGGTTATAGAATATATGGCACATCAGGCTATATCTCTACTCTTTGGGCACTGAAAGTCATAGGCATACCCTTAATATTTACATCTAAGGAACTAGTTAAAAGAGAGAAAGGGAGCTCGGCGCCTGTGGCTCAATCGGCTAAGGCGCCAGCCACGTACACCTAAGGTGGCGGGTTTGAATCCCCAGCCCAGGCCCACCAAACAACAATGATGGCTGCAACCAAAAAATGGCTGGGCATTGTGGCAGGCGCCTGTGGTCCCAGCTACTTGGGAGGCGAAGGCAGGAGACTTGCTTGAGCCCAGGAGTTGGAGGTTGCTGTGAGCTGTGATGCCATGGCACTCTACCCAGGGGGATAGCTTGAGGCTCCGTCTCAAAAAAAAAAAAAAAAAAAAGAGAGAAAGGGGCTTGGTGCCTGTGGCTCAAGTGGCTAAGGTGCCAGCCACATAAACATAAGGTGGCGGGTTCAAATCCAGCCCGGCCCACCAAACAACAATGATGGCTGCAACCGGGGAAAAAAAAGCCCGGCATTGTGGCGGACGCCTGTGGTCCCAGCCACTTGGGAGGCAGAGGCAGGAGACTCGCTTGAGCCCAGGAGTTGGAGGCTGCTGTGAGCTATGCCACAACACTCTACCCAGGGGGACAGCTTGAGGCTGTCACCAAAAAAAAAAAAAGAGAGCGAGAGAGAGAAAGAGAAAGGATATGCTCAAATGTTCTAAGAAGGTAAGGGCATGTCCTCTACCCTATAAAATACAAGATTTTAATCCATAAGGAATTAAAGTCATTTATAAAGTAAAGAACCATCACTTTTTCAGGTCTTTACTAATTAAAAGTCAACTTTCTTTCAGGGCCATTTTCTTTTTTTTTTTTTTTAGCCGGAGCCTCAAGCTATCCCCCTGGGCAGAGTGCCATGGCATCATAGCTCACAGCAACCTCCATCTCCTGGGCTCAAGGGAGTCTCCTGCCTCAGCCTCCCAAGTAACTGGGACTACAGGCGCCCGCCACAACACCCGGGCATTTTTTGGTTGCAGCCATCATTTCTTTACTCTCTTTCAGCACCTTGGACATCTTCCCCACAACAAAAACTTCAAATGTTAAAGCATGTGTCTATGAAAAACTAATAACAATTAAGAAATCTGGGCCCAGAAAAAATACCTTAGCGAAAGGCAACAGCTCAAGTGGCTAGGGTACCAGCCACACACATCGGATCTGTTGGGTTTGAATCCAGCCCAGGCCCGCCAAACAATGATAACTACAACCAAAAAATAGCCGGGGCTGGGCACCTGTATGGCTCAAGCGGCTAAGGTACCAGCCACATACACCTGGACTGGTGGGTTCAAATCCGGTTGGGGCCTGCCAAACAATAATGGCTGCAACCAAAAATAGCCAGGTGTTGTGGCGGGCGCCTGTAGTCCCAGCTACTTAGGAGGCAGAGACAAGAGAATCGCTTGAGCCCAGGAGTTGGAGGTTGCTTTGAGCTGTGATGCCACAACACTCTCTACCCACAGTGACAACTTGAGGTTCATTGTGGTGGGCACCTATACCCCAGCTACTTAGGAGGCTGAGAGTTTGAGGTTGCTATAAGCTGTGATGCCACAGTACTCTACCTACCCCAGGACAACAGCTTGAGATTCTGTCTTTAAAAAAAAAAAAAAAAATAGTAAGAAGATATTTCATTCACTTTGGAGTCAATTTTTAATAATGATGTCAGTATATAAAGCTAAGGCAGAGGAATAACTTGTTATGTGAGAGGTGGAGGTTTAAACAATTAACTTACAATGAATGTTTAAAATATCTCAAGCATATATTCAGATTCTCTGGGTTTACCCTTACAAAATGGAGGTTTTTCTTTTTCCTGTCACAAGTTCAGGGAACTATGGTTACCTTCATGTGATATTCATCCAGCAATGAAGTATGCAGCACTTTTCCTAGATGAGTCCGTGAACTTAACTGTCAGACTTCATACATAGCCAAACAATATGTGTGAGATATATATATATATCTATCTATCTATCTCTCACATAATTGACAAGCATGCTCAAGAGCCATAATACTATGGCACCATCCTACTCATTCCTATTCCTGAAACAACTTCTTTAGTGTGGACTGAAATTAATTTTTTTGTTGTTATTGTTGCAGTTTTGGCTGGGGCCGGGTTTGAACCTGCCACCCTCGGTATATGGGACCGGCGCCCTATTCAATGAGCCACAGGCGCCACCCAACACTTTTCTTCTTTTTTGGCCAGGGCTGGGTTTGAACCCACCACCTCCAGCATACGGGGCAGGCACCCTACTCCTTTGAGGCACAGGCGCTACCAACTGAAATTAATTTTTCAAATATTATTATACTTGGCCGGGTGCAATGGCTCACATCTATAATCCTATCACTCTGGGAGACCAAGGCAGGTGTGGACTGCCTGAGCTCATGGGTTCGAGACCAGGCCAAGCAAAAGCAAGACCCCATCTCTTAAAAAAAAAAAAAAAAAAGCCAAGTGTTGAGGCAGACACCTGTAGTCCCAGCTACTCGGGAGGCTGAGGCAAGAGAATCACTTGAGTTCAAAAATTGGAGGTTGCTGTGAGCTATGACGCCACAACACTCTACCAAGAGTGACATAGTGAGATTGTCTCAAAAAAAGAATAGTATTATACTTTGAATTAAATGGACTAGGCTCGGCGCCTGTGGCTCAATCGGCTAAGGCGCCAGCCACGTACAACTAAGGTGGCGGGTTCGAATCCCCAGCCCGGGCCTGCCAAACAACAATGATGGCTGCAACCAAAAAATGGCCGGGCGTTGTGGCAGGCGCCTGTGGTCCCAGCTACTTGGGAGGCGGAGGCAGGAGACTCGCTTGAGCCCAGGAGTTAGAGGTTGCTATGAGCTGTGATGCCATGGCACTCTACCTAGGGGGATAGCTTGAGGCTCTGTCTCAAAAAAAAAAAGAAAAATGAGGTCAACATTTAAAAGGTGACATGATTAAAAAGCAGATCAGTGGTAGCTTGGCTAAGGAAAGTGCTCTGACATTGCAGTGTGGGGACAGTTATATGACCCTACGAATTTATTAAAATCATGGAGTAATAAACCATAATGGGTAAATTTTATGGTATTTAAATTATGCCTTTTTAAAGCTGCAATCATTCTTTAAAGAATATTTATAAAGTTGATAGGCTAAAAATTCCACAGTATTCTCTTCCTATAAAATAACTGTACCATATTTCTCAGTGATGAGTCAGTTACATTAAGAACATTCTTCTTCTACTGTTGGGAATACAATTTTTTTTTTTTTTTTGAGGCAGAGTCTCACTATGTCGCCCTCGGTAGAGTGCTGTGTGCCGTGGTGTTACAGCTCACAGCAACCTCAAACTCTTGGGCTTAAGCGATTCTCTTGCCTCAGCCTCCCAAGTAGCCAGGACTACAGGTGCCCGCCACAATGCCCAGCTATTTTTGTTGTTGTTGTCATTGTTCTTTAACTGCCCTACCCACTAAGCTATGGGCACCGCTAGGAATACAAATTTTTATGATGATCTAAAATAAAATTCTTAAGTTTTTGTAATGACCCTAAATGAATTACTGTCATACTCATTAATAATCCAAATAACAACCAAAATAGCAAGGAACACTTAAAAGAAATTGAAGGCTTGGCGCCTGTGGCTCAATCGGCTAAGCGCCAGCCACATACACCTAAGGTGGCAGGTTCGAATCCCCAGCCTGGGCCCGCCAAACAACAATGATGGCTGCAACCAAAAAATGGCCAAGTGTTGTGGCGGGCGCCTGTGGTCCCAGCTACTTGGGAGGTGGAGGCAGGAGACTCGCTTGAGCCCAGGAGTTGGAGGTTGCTATGAGCTGTGATGCCACAGCACTCTACCCAGGGGGTAACTTGAGGCTCCGTCTCAAAAAAAAAAAAAAAAAAAGGAATTGAAGAAGACATTTCAATAGTTCTTTTCAACATGTACCCAGTTCAAGTCTAACGGTAATATTAAACAGTGACAGATCACTCTTCAATTTTATCATTTCAGAAGGAAAGTATTTTTAAACTCCAGTGGGCAAAGTTGATAAAGCTTACCAATAAACCATGAGCCTTCTTACAAAAAAAGGATGTCCCTGAATTGTGTATATTTAAAACATTTGGAAAGCACTATGTCACCTTGAGTATGTGGTTAACGATGTTGGTCTGCCTTGACCAGGTACTAATCACTTGGGTCAGTTACTTTCCTCCTGATTCTGCGTCTATAAAATGGAGATAACAATGTAATAACATCTAGCACATCACACTGTTAATGTGGTAAAAGGGAAGACTTCTGCTATGCCTAGTATATGGTAAGCCATCAAGAAATGCTAGCTGCTGTTCTGTCCTTACTGATGTTACTACCCCTGGGTTGGGTTCAACAGACAGGATGACTTTATTCTCTTTTCAACAAAGCCTCAACCTTGGGGACAGCTCCAGTTCTTTACCTTCCTAGAAAGCCAATTACTCAACAATGTTCAAGGCCACTCGAGAAAATGTGTCCAGCTATTGTCACAGAAAATATCTTCCAACTTTGCCATATCTCAGAACTTGTCCCACATATTTTCTTCAGCTGATACCAGACCAAATTATAAGGCACATAGGACAAAGGGGTCATCTACACTGGTTCCTCCAGGTGAAAGGAATATCAGAGACAGAGATATGCAATAACTCAAATACGGAGGGCAAGGCCTCATTTTTGCCTTCATAAAAAAAGTAATTTTAAGGCCTTGAAAATGTAGCATCATTAATGTTGCCAATCCTTAAAAAAGATTCACATTTCCTCTGGTTCTTCCTCTCTTTCTCCTGTTCCCCAGAATGTATGTATTGTGGGCGTACAAATCCCCAGGCAAGTCTGCATAGATTGTGATAATCTTATAAAGTTTCGAAAATAACTTCCCTCTGCCTTTGACTGACAGGAGAAAGTAAATGGGAACTTTATAAACCCCACTGCCAAGATACCTCCAAGGGTTAAGTGCAGGCTCAGAAAACCGAGGTCTAGTATACTTTTTGTTTATTTTCAGAGCTTCTAAAATACGCCACAAGCTTTGAGCATAGGACTAATTTTAATGGAAATCCATTTACTAGCATGCTGGTATGCAAAAGCAGGCTTATTATTATTATCATCGAGCATGACCTCTGTGGCAGGCACTGCAGCAGATAATGATAGTTCCTCAGTTTTCTTTCAGGGGTTAGTGGGAGGACTTAGAGGAATTCCTCACAATAGAGTCAGAAGAAGGGTCCTTGGAGGACTCACTGGGCTCAATGCTAGAGAAACTTTCATTTTCACATTTGTACATTCATATAAGTAGGAGATGACTGGTACAGTTAGTTATATTTGAGGATGTCCTCATATTGTTTGGAAATGTTTACCGATCTAATAAATCTAGGAAAACATCATGCATATTCAGAATACAAAAAGGTATTTACTTTAAAATGTCAAAGCACAACAATCTTGATCCAATTTGACAAAGCCTAAGAGTACTTACTTTGTGAATAGTCACTTTACCTACAAGATTTTGTTAATAGGTCTTTGATTGTTGGGTTTTTGTTTGTTTGTTTGTTTTTTGAGACAGAGTCTCGCTCTATCACCCTGGGTAGGGTGCTGGGGCATCAGAGCTCATAGCAACCTCAAACTCTTGGGTTTGAGCAATCCTCTTGCCTCATCTTCCCAAAAGTTGGGACTACAGGCTCCCACCACTATGCCCAGCTACTTTTTCTATTTTTAGTAGAGGTGGGGTCTCACTCTTGCTCAGGCTGGGCTTGAACTCCTAAGCTCAAGCAATCCACCCACCTGGGCCTCCCAGAGTGCTGGGATTACAAGAATGAGCCAACACGCTGACCTGGTCTTTGTCTTTTATAGCCACTATCAGCAATGGGCATTCTGCACAGTAAAATAATGTATAAGATTAGATTTCTTCCAGCTGAAAATACCCCCAAAGGCATCAGAATATGATTTTTGAGATTCCCATTTCCTGTAAGGTTAATAACTATTGCCAAATACACCAAGAATTTTACAAACAGATATATTTATTAAAATATACAGTGGCGAAGTCTACCAATCTGACCTGAAATGTAAATAAAAGAGAAAAGGAAATTTGTACTATGTGAGAAAGTTCTGATGCTACCAAGAAACAAAATGGCTAACATGCCTATCTTATTCCTTTCCTAGGACAGCAAACCCAGAAATGGCCTGAGAAATATGTAAGTAATTCTGTTTTTCCCAGGGCCATGGCATCAACCAATGACAGAAATGAACCATTCACTGTGTCTTTGCATACATACCCCATTGATTTCTAGAGCACATTTCCCCCCTCATTTAGAGCTATAGCCCCAGAGATAAGACTTAAGCTTCCCATTCACAAGAATCCCTGTGGATGCAGTCACTGGGCATTATATGGCTGTTTCCAAATCCCCATCTGCCCTAAGCGGTGTGCAGTCTGCTAGCTGACAGCTGGATTAAGCAGGCAACACCTCAGTCTCTTACCCTTCCAGGCTGTGTTACAAGAAAACCACTCTAATTCTGATCTCTAAGGGGGTTCCTGCACATCAGTCTATCCCATCCACTGTTGTTCTCAATAGCTCACTCTGTAATATATAAGACACTGGGCCACAAAATCCCTAGGCATTTTCAAAAGTTACCCCTTCATTTCCTGCACACTTTAAAAAATGTCCCCATGGGGGGGAAAAAAAAAACACAAATGCCCATGTCCTTCTGGGCACCGTCCATGTTGAGAATTTTCTCATGCATACAGGCTCCACCTGATGTAGCTAAAGATCTAAATTCAGCTCCAGGGGCAATTTTAACGACTTCCCATCATTCCCCACAGAAGACATTCCAGAAGCAGCACAAGAAGAGTATTCAATTTGTGAAGTGCGTGGAGGAGAACACACAGACAGCTCCTAATGGCACGCACATGCCCCCATGGCAACTGCGTATGTGAATCTCTCCCTTAGGATCAGCATTTGCACAGGCTTTGTCAGGTTTGTCAGCCCTCCCTGCAGTCTTCACCTTCATTTCCTCTCTGCCTCTGCACAGGAAGCCATCCATCCTCCACACGAGGGCAGCCCCTGGAGGTGAGACTGTGTGGGAACACATGTTACACCAATGCACAGCTGCTTTCCAGAATACTGTTGCTGGCGATTGTACCTTGATGTCAAGGCATTGGGAGGATGCTAATAAAACTGCTAAAGCAGCTAAAAGTCTACCATACAAAAATATCCAGGCTTTGCCATCTTTAGGTCTCTGCCTTCTGATGTTCTGTTCATACCATGTAGTGTCCTGAGCAGCGTTTCTTAAACTTTAATGTGAATACAGATCAGCCATGAATCTTATTGAATGCACATTCTGACTGAGCAGGTCTAGAAGGCTGCATCTCTACGCACTCCCCGGTGGCACTGCTTCTGTATCCTTGGCCTACTCTTCAGAACATGAATGAAGCCTATGCCTGCTCACAGCAGGACTCTTCACCACTTGCTTCTGCTGTGTGACTACTTACCAGCCCCATACTATTAAACACCAGAAGTAAAACGTCTAATCTTTTGTTTTAAAGATAATGCTTACTGTGGGTTATTTTCTTCCTGAAAGATTAAAAAAAAAGAAAGAAAGAAAAGAAAACAGTATCTATTTTATCTTACTACCTGCAAAGGTAAATTTAGTCTATGGTTTTCCATGTAGAGAAAAAGAGTTTAAAAAGGGATCACTCCTAGCCCGATATTTCTGATTCTACTTCTCAGAATATGAAAATTAAAATCAAGAGATGTCATTCCACAAATTTTAAGCATCTGGCAAATGTAGTCAAAAATACAGAAATCATTAAAGCCTTGTCTTCTCTCTCCAATATATTTTGGGCTCCCACAGTGCACAAATGGTTATAACACAAAGTAGGAGTATTTATGCACAGAATTACCTTGTGTTTTTTCCCCCTCAGGGACTCACAAAGGATCATGATGACTGTGTTCCTGTTGACCTAAAAAGCCTGGTATTAATGGAACAACATTACACTTATTTAATCTGACCGGTTTTAAAAAATGTGAATTTTTTTTTCTTTTTTTTTTTTTTTTTTGAGATGGAGCCTCAAGCTATCCCTCCGGGGTAGAGTGCCATGGCATCACAGCTCATAGCAACCTCCAAATCCGGGGCTCAAGCGAGTTTCCTGCCTCCGCCTCCCAAGTAGCTGGGACCACAGGCGCCTGCCACAACGCCTGGCCATTTTTTGGTTACAGCCATCATTGTTTTTTTTTTTG
>CAUYQV010030435.1:0-17015 GCA_963574575.1 Galagoides demidoff | reverse complement strand
CCAACTCCTGGGCTCAAGCGAGTCTCCTGCCTCCGCCTCCCAAGTAGCTGGGACCACAGGCGCCCGCCACAACGCCCGGCCATTTTTTTGGTTGCAGCCATCATTGTTGTTTGGCGGGCCCAGGCTGGGGATTCGAACCCGTCACCTTAGGTGTACGTGGCTGGCGCCTTAGCCGATTGAGCCACAGGCGCCGAGCCTAGAACACTAATCTTGTTCTAATTCTAAAAGAATTCTAAAAATTATTCTGAAAGAATAAGATAAACATAAAAATCTAACCTATTCAAAATCTAAGACAATGAGGTGTCAAAAAATAAAAACCATTTCTTATTCAGCAGTGATAACAAATTAGAAAATGTAATAGGGGCTTGGCACCTGTGGCTCAAGTGGCTAAGGTGCCAGCCACATACACCTAAGGTGGCGGGTTTTAATCCAGCCCAGGCCCACCAAACAACAATGATGGCTGCAACCAAAAAAAAAAAAAATAGCCAGGCGTTGTGGTGGGCGCCTGTGGTCCCAGCTACTTGGGAGGCGGAGGCAGGAGACTCGCTTAAGCCCAGGAGTTGGAGGTTGCTGTGAGCTGTGATGCCACAGCACTCTACCCAGGGGGACAGCTAGAGGCTCTGTCTCAAAAAAAAAAAAAAAAGAAAAAAAATATATAATAGGAAAAACTCCCTTTATAATACACAAAAAGCTACAAAGTACATAAGAACAAATCAAACAAGAAATATGTAAAAACTATGTGTTTTTAAATTGTTTAGTCTTTCCTGAAGGACATAAAAGAATAAAGAAATAAATTATATTCATGGATGAGAAGACTTACTGTTGTAAAAATATCAGTTCACCATTAGATCACTCAGTAATTTAGTGTGATCTCACCCAAGAGAATTTTTACAGAATTTGACACGCTGATTCTGAAATTCACTACGACAGACAATGCACAGGAATAGCTAGAAAACAATGAAACATACCCTATTAAATCATGTCATTCCATAACTAGACATGCCCTATCAAAGCAATATCCTAAAGCTATGGTAAGTAAAAGTATGGTGTTGGTTCAAGAATAAGATATATAAGAATTCATAGTATATGCGTATGTATAAGTATAAAAATTTGATATTTCCATCAGAAATAATATGTTTCTCTTTGTGAAAAAGCAAACATCTGGCACTCTTGGAGGCCAAGATGGGAGGATTCTTGAGCTCAGGAGTTCAAGACCAGCCTGAGCAAGAGCAAGACCCCACCTCTACTAAAAATAGAAATTTATCCTGTATGGAGACCCATGCCTATAGTCCCAGTTGCTCAGGAGGCTGAGGTGAAATGATTGCTTGAGTCCTGGAGTTAGAATTGCAGGGAGCTAAGATGATACTTCTGCACTCTACCCAGGGTGACAATGTAAAACTTGTTTCAAAAAAAAAAAAAAAAGAGGGTGGCACCTGTGGCTCAAAGGAAGAGGGTGTGCCAGCCCCATATGCCAGAGGTGACGGGTTCAAACCCAGCCCCGGCCAAAAACTGCAAAAAAAAAGGAAAAGAAAGGAAGAAAAAGAAAACAAACCCTTCCTTGATCCCACTTCCCCACCAACCGCTGCCACATTTTTTTTTTATTTTGCTTCCCTTTTGCAAAACTTCTCCAAAACAGTTGTCTATGTTTGCTGCCCTGTTCCACTCCTCCCATTCTCCCAATCAAGCTTTTGCCTAACTCTACTCCACCTAAACCAGTTTCATCAAGGTCATGCCACAGTGCTCAGCTCTTGGTCTTTTTTTTATTTCAAATTATTAAGGGAGTAGGTACGGTTTGGTCCCATAGTTTGCATATGTAAGGTTAAAGTCAGAGTGACACTTCACCTCAAGTGACTCAGCAGCAGCTTTGGACATTCGACTGCTGCTTCCTAGAACAAACTTATTCACTGGTCTTCAGCACCCCGCCATCTCCTGGCTCTCTTCTACCACCCTGGTCCATGTTCCTCGATTTCAGTTTCTTTTGCTGATTCTCCTCTTCTCCCCAACATCTTAAGGAGGATCTCAGAGCTCTGTTCTTGGAGTTCTTTTTCATCTACACTCAGTCTTTATGTGGCCTCCTGGCTGGAAATATCATCCATATGCTGATAATTCCCAGGTTTATGTCTCCGTCTCAGACCTCTCTCCTGAGCTCCAGGCTCAGATACCCAACTGCCCAGTAGCTGTCCGACAGACATCTCAAACCAGGTCTGTCTAAAACTGACCTCCCGAGCACTTCCAATCTGGGTCCACCTCAGCTGGCCCCACGTCAGTGTCAAGTACACAAGACAAGGCCAGGCCAACCAAAACCTGACTGGTGTGACCAGTAGAGACATGGAGAATGTTTTGAGGTCCAGTTCATTACTACTTACATAGGCAGCAAAAGGAAAAGTAGCCAAAGTTCTAGTTCCATCCATCAAAATGGATGGAAAAGGGAGTAGGGCATATGCTAGACCACAGCTTAAGCAATTTTGGTCTCTAGTTCTATTCTCAGAGGAACTGGTAGGGGGGAGAAAGGGAACTAAACAGAAAGCCTCAGACCTTGTCATAACTTAGGAGACCGTGAGAGAGTATCTCATGACAGCCTCTGAAAGGAGGTAGGGAGGTGAGCCAGAGACGGTCCTGAGCAGCTCCTCACAGGCCTCCTATCCTCTGTTCAGAGGGGATCCTGGGTGTTCTGCCAAGACTCAGATTGCCTGTGGTTCAAGCCTCTGTCTGTGTAGCCTGTGTAGATATATACCAGGTTGCCAGGGCGCCATGGTAGAGCTGTTCCCCTACATCCATTTGGTCCATGACAACAGCATCCTCCAGTTGTTCACATCAAAAGTCATCAGAAACTGCTACATCTCTGCCTCTAGACTTATCCAAAAATGACCACTTCTCACCAACTGCCCTGTTAACAAAACTGTGGAAGTTTCCTTGGAAAGAGGCAACTGTAATGGCCTCTTTCTGTGCCCAACTGCTTCTATACTTGCCTCCCTCCAAAGCCAATTTTCAATACAGCAGCCAGAGGAATCCTTTCGAAACACAATGCACATGATACCTCTCCTCTGCTCAAAAACTCGCAGAGTCTCCCACCTTACTGGGGAGTAAAAGCCAGTCCTTCGCAGAACTTGTGACCTGCGTGGTCTGTCGTCCCAGCCCCATCCTCACCGCTCTGAGCTCATCTCCTTTCCTTGGACCCCCTGCTCTTTCCACTCCAGCCACAGTGGTCTCCTTGCTGTTCCTCAAAAATGCCAGGCACACTTCCATTGTTAGGTCACCAGATTGGCTGTTCCCTCTCACCAGACTATTCTTCCTCCAGGCATCTGCAGACTCACTCTCTCCCCTTCTTCAAATAAGTGGGTTTTGCATCAATGTGACTCTCTATACTCTACTTTGCAAATCCCCTTTGCCATGTTTCTTCTGTCAAATTTTTTGGGCTTTGCTCTCAAGGGAAAAAATGTATCAGGATCTCTGCATCTCCCATTCCTGCACAGCACCCAGGATCATGGCTTCTCTCTTCCCAACTCTCAAAGTCTCTTTCTTCTGCCCATACAAAAAAATCATCTCTGTCTAAACTCCTCCAATTTGCTGACTCATCACACTCACAGGAACTTGCCACTCGGGATCCACCCTCTTGAGAAGGTTCCGGGAAGTACAAAAAAGAAAATATTATATTTCCATTGTTTTGGATTGCCAAGAAAAGTTCCATCTGAATGTCATCCTCTGCTGTCTTGTTAAGCGTTTGGAATCTGAGGTCAGAGACTAAGGAGGTTTAAATCCTAGCTCTATAACAATGTGACCTTGAGCTTTCTCCTCATCTGGAAAATGGAGGTAATAATAGTCCTAACATCTTGGGGTTGTGTGATAATTAAATGAGGTAATAGATGTCAAGTACATATGGTGAATATTCTACCAACTTTGTCTCAGCTTGATCAGTGTTATGGCTGGCCCAGTGCCAATGACATATAGAGGGCTCACAGTGTCGTTTACTCACTTGGAAGCATCTAGACCACTTTGCCTGCCCCCTCAATTGTCCAAGCAGGGGCCACAGGTGGGCAGGCCAAAGCAACAGTTCTATCACAGACTTTGTGGTAGTATCACATTGCCACTAAAGGTCATGCTAAAAGCACAGATAGCCAGAGGTCACTTACAGTGCAGGGACAGTCATTTCACCACCCCCAAAACAGTTCTTCCTGATTCCTACCCTTGAAAGGAGAAGCAGCCCAGGGCCTAACCTGAGCAGGACAGGGGACAAAGCTGCTAACGCCTGCAGTAAGTTACTTGTTACTCAATACAGGCCATTTTTCATACATTCTGTTGTTTACCCAAAAGGCCCTAAATGATGTGTTACTTTCAAGTTTATGTTGGTTGTTTGTACCCTCACACTAACCTGAAAAAAACTTACTTTTCAAAAATAAATAAATAAATAAATAAGTTTTGTAAGGGTGGAGCACAGTGGCTCATGTCTGTAATCCCCAGCACTCAGAGACTTAGGTGGGAGGTTTGCTCGAGCTCAGGAGTTCAAGGCCAGCCTGAGCAATAGCGAGACCTCATCTCTAATAAAAATAGAAAAATTAGCTGAGCGTCATGGCAGACACCTGTAGTCCTAACTACTTGGGAGGCTGAGGAGAATTGCCTGAGCCCAGGAGTTTGAGGTTGCTATGAGCTATAACACCCCGGCACTCTATCCAGGGTGACAGAATGAGAATCTTTCTCAACAAAGAAAAAGGGTTTGTAAGTATTAAATTAACATGTATATATGAAAAACTTAGCACAGTGCCTGGCATGCAAAATATGCCCAACAAATGATCATTTGCATTGGTGGAGACTAAGGTTCAACTGCTGTAACAAGGCCCCAAATCACAGAGACTTGTCCTGTTGACAACCAAGCATAAGCAAGAAATCCCCGCAGGCTATAGGGGACCCACAGTGTTGGAAACCCAAGCTCCTTCTTTTTCTGTCATCCCAAGGGTCTTGGCCTCACACATCTGGTCAAAGATGACTCACCACAAAGTCCACCCTCTGCTAGGAAGAATAAAGACAGACAGTAGCGGGCATGCCTCTATCCTTTAAGGGTGTGACCCAAAAGTTGCAGACATCATTTCCCCTCACATAATTGTCCACCATTTAGTCACATGATCATGCACAATTGCAAGGGAGATTGGGAACTACAATCTTTAAAGAGCCATGTGGGCTTGGCGCCTGTAGCTCAAGCAGCTAAGGCACCAGCCACATACACCTGAGCTGGTGGGTTCAAATCCAGCCTGGGCCTGCTAAACAACAATGACAGTTGCAACCAAAAAATACCTGGCAGTTGTGGTGGGCACCTGTAGCCCCAGCTACTTGGGAGGCGGAGGCAGGAGAATCGCTTGAGCCCAGGAGTTGGAGGTTGCTGTGAGCTGTGATAACATGGCACTCTACCCAGGGCAATAGCTTGAGATTCTGTTTCAAAAAAATAAATAGGGAGGCGCCTGTGGCTCAGTGAGTAGGGCACCAGCCCCATATACCAAAGGTGGAGGGTTCAAACCC
Source organism: Galagoides demidoff (assembly GCA_963574575.1). Classification (NCBI taxonomy): domain Eukaryota; kingdom Metazoa; phylum Chordata; class Mammalia; order Primates; family Galagidae; genus Galagoides; species Galagoides demidoff. The sequence goes on along the minus strand of CAUYQV010030435.1, from coordinate 11,507 downwards.
AGCCCTGGGCCAAACTGCAACAACAACAACAAAAAAATAGCCGGGCATTGTGGTGGGCGCCTGTAGTCCCAGCTACTCAGGAGGCTGAGACAAGAGAATTGCCTAAGCCAAAGAGCTGGAGGTTGCTGTGAGCTGTGATGCCATAGCACTCTACCAAGGGCAACAAAGTGAGACTATGTCTCTTAAAAAAAAGAAAGGAAAGAAAAAAATAAATAAATAAAGAGCCATATGCCTAGCTAAAATTTGGGGTTGCATTACCAATGGAAGAAGAGAAAAGCTTACTGAGAAACAATTAGGTCTCCCTGCCACATTATCATTTATCATTATTCTAAATGTCTATCTTGTACAGTATGACAAAGTAACAATGATCCTTAGGCATTCTTGACCTGATCTATCCAGCTGTCACCTTCAGCTTCAAGCCCTTTCTATCCAGGGCTTTACAGACAGAGATAATTTGTCTGTATAGGCAGTGGGGAGAGAGTTGGAGAGTTGGGTCTGGGCAATTCTACTGGGAAGAGAGAAGCCATGATCCCGGGTACCGTGTTAAACAACGGGAGATGCAGAGCTCCTGATACCTTCAGGGAAAGGCTACAGGTATGAGAGCTTTCCTCTGGAAAAAGTTATGTGGCTTAAATAAAATGGGAACATTGAGGGATAATGGGAGCTTCCTGGTTCCACAGGAAGGAACACAAAAGTTGGAGAAAGGGCCGAGGCAGCATCCCCCAGGGGAAGCAGGCATTCCTCGCTCCAAGGAGCTCCTCCACAGCAGAGAGAGCCAGGATAAAGCTAAATTATACCCCAAGGACAACTTATACCCCAGCTGCTGGGGTGTGCAAGCAAGAGATGGAGCCAGCTTGGACACTAGGGATATTAGGGGCACTTCTGACCACAAATGGGCAGTCAGGCATGTGAGGAACTTTCTACCATCCCTCTGTTCTTTCCTCCCTGTCTCTGACTCTGGGGGAACTACAAGCAGAAGAGGGACGAGGAGAGGAAGGAGGAATGAAAGGGCAGATCACACTCCTGTCCCCTCAAAGTCCCTAGAGCCAGAAGTAAACCTTATATGGTATTTTATATATATATCTTTCTTTCCCTTACACTGTTCATTCAACAGACTTTACTGAGAGCCTACTAGGTGCCAGGTGCTGCCCCAGGCTCTGAGGATATGGATATGAAAAGAGAGGAAAATCCCCACCCTTAGTGAGATTATGTTCTTGGCGGTTAATAAACTGCTCCTGACTCCAGAGCAGGGACTGTATCCTGTCTATGGCTCTATCCCAGGACCCTGCACCATATTTGGCTGGGGCTTGGTAAACATTGGTTAGATGAACCACATTAAAGTTTTGGTTTTGTGGCTGGGTGTGGTGGCACATGCCTGTAATCCTAGCCCTCTGAAAAGTCTAAGTGGGTGGATCCTTTGAGCTCAGGAGTTCAAGACCAGCCTGAGAAAGAGCAAGACCCTGTCTCTCCTAAAAAAGAAAAAAAAAACAAAAAACAAAAAAAAGGAGGAAATTAGGCAGGCATAGTTCTAGCCACCTGTAGTTCTAACTACTCAGGAGGGTGAGGCTTGAGAACAGGAGTTTAAGGGTGCTGTGAGCTACACTGATGCTACCACACTCTACCCAGGGTGACAGAGTGAGACTCCATCTCAAAAAAAAAAAAAAGTTTTGATTTTGTATTGATAACATGTGGTTACTTCCCCAGTGTTGACAGGGAAAAAAAATCTGTAAAATAATTTAAAGAAGTCTATTCTGAGCTGACTATGTATTACCACGGCCCACTGGGGAAGCCACACCCAAGAAGTCTTGAGCAATTGATCTGGAGACAGTTGGGTAGTTGGTTTTAGACATTTTAAAGAGACTAGAATTTCAGGTATCATAAATCAAGGCCGGGTGTGGTGGCTCATGCCTGTAATCCTAGCACTCTGGGAGATCAAGGCAGGCTTGACCTCAGGAGTTCAAGACCAGCCTGAGCAACAATGAGATCCTGTCTCTACTAAAAATAGAAAAATTAGTTGGGTAGGGTGGCAGGTGCTTCTGAGTCCCAGCTACTCAGGAGGCTGAGGCAGGAGGATTACTTGAATCTAGGAGTTCAAGGTTGCTATGAGCTAGGCTGATACCACAGCATTCTTAGCCTGTGCAACAGTGAGACTCTGTCTTAAAAAAAAAAAATCATAAGTCAGTACATTGATTTGGCCCAAAAAGGTGAGACATCTCAAAGCAGGGGGCTTCTAGGTTATATAGAAGGGTTATAGGTGGGTTCAAAGATTTTTTGGTTTGTAATCTGTTAAAGAAAGCTTCGTCTAATCGCTTGGAATGTTTGGGTTTTCTCATTGTTTTTTTTTTTTCTTTTTTTGAGACAGAGTTTCAAGCTGTCCCCTGGGTAGACTGTTGGAGCTCATAGCAACCTCCAACTCTTGGGCTTAAGCAATTCTCTTGCCTCAGCCTCCCAAGTAGCTGGGACTACAGGCGCCCACAACACCCAGCTATTTTGTTGTTGTTGTTGTTGCAGTTGTCATTGTTGTTTTAACTGGCCCAGGCTGGGTTTGAACCCACCAGCCTTGGTGTATGTGGCCAACGCCCTGCCCACTGAGCTACAGGCACCACTGGCTTAGAATGTTTTAGGATAAGACAATCTCTTAGTTAGAGACAAGCCACACTATACAAACCCAAGTGATCTGTTAAGCAAATTGATGGCCTGTAGGTATAATTTAACCTTTGCTCTGCATGGTCTTAGGTCTTGTTAATAACTTAGTACCTTCTTTGTTCATTTGTTTGTTTTTGTCTTCTCAGAGTCTCACTCTGTCGCCCTTGGTAGAGTGCTATGGCATCAAAGCTCACAGCAATCTCAATCCCTTGGGCTCAAGTTATCCTATTGCCTCAGCCTCTCAAGAAGCTGGGAATACAAGCACCTGCCACAACACCGGCTATTTTTTTTTAGAGACAAGTAAACCACCCTCCTCAGCCTCCCAAAGTGCTAGGATTACAGGCATAAGCCACCATGCCCAGCCAATAATTTAGTACCTTATTGTCATGAAGAGCCTCTTTTGCCAGTCTTATAATCTCTGTTTTAATACTGATGCTAATCAATTTTGTCTAAATCCCAAGAGCGAGGGAGTATAACAAGATATGTTTGACCTCTTTTCCCATCAAGGCCCTGACTCAGTTCTAAGGTTTTACAGGGTTCCCTTGGCCCACAGGAATTTCATTCAGTTGGCAGTGGGAGTTTGGGATTTTATTTTAGTTGACACCAGCATCCAAATTCACCCTTCCGGGAAACTTCAATTTCTACTTGCAGGACTATGTGGTTTGGCGAAAAGTAACTTTATCCCCAGCTCTAAGGGTGGGGCACATGAACTACACTAAGTCAACCTGAGTAGTTCATCACCCTGATGTAAGTGAATGGTCAAATATGGGCATGTGACCAATTAAAGTGGATCTCAGGACAAAAGTACATTTTCTCATCCCAGAGTAATATAAAACCTACAGTATAGGCATTTTTGCTCTGTGGAGAAAGTCTGCCTGAAGATGAATCAACACATCACAGATACAGAGTCAGATCCCTCATGAAAATGAGGATCAAAGCACATCTAAAGTACCTATGGACTTTCCAGTTGCCCAAGTCAATAAATTATTCTCATTACTTAAATCATTTTGAGCTGATGTTTTTATTTGCAACCCAAAGTATCCCAACTAATCCAGAGATATTAAATTTTATGTAACGGTAGAATATACAAGGTGAAATACAACACAGACTAACAGTTTCCAAAAGGCAGTCCAATACAAAATTAAAGACTGGGAAGTGTGTAAATACAGGGTGGCCATAAAGTTCATGTGGAATTTAAATAGGTGCACACATGGGCGGTGATTGTGGCTCAAAGGAGTAGGGTGCTGGCCCCATATGCCAGAGGTGGCGGGTTCAAACCCAGCCCCAGTCAAAAACTGCAAAAAAAAAAAAAATAGTTGCACACAAGCCAGGCACAGTGGCTCATGCCTGTTATCATTGCACTATGAGAAATTGAGGAGGGTGGATTGCCTGAGTTCACAAGTTCAAGACCAGCCTGAGCAAGAGCAAGACACTGTCTCCACTAAAAATAGAAAAACTGAGGCAAGAAGATGGCTTGAGCCCAAGAGTTTGAGGTTGCTGTGAGCTATGATGCCACCATGGCACTCTACCCAGGGAGGCAGCTTGAGACTCTGTCTCAAATTAAAAAAAAAGTTTCACGTGAATTTTATGGTCACCCTGTATACAAGAGTTTCTAAACAGTCTAAAGAAAAAGCAGAGAACCTCAGAGAGCTTGTCTGAACCCACTGTAAAGCTCATCCTGCCAAAATTAGATCAGAAGAGACAGCTAGGCCCTCTGGATGCCTTCTTAAAGTCCTTCAGCATTTCCCTATCACAATCAGTTACAGGCCAACCTCCCTAGCCCTTGATTAACTTTTCAACATTATTTCTAACCATGTCTAGCCCAAGCATAACACATCAGTTGCACCTAGCGTGCATGTCCCATGTGATAGCCAGCTTCCAAAATGGCTCCTTAATGATCTTCCTCTCCTAATATTCACGGTTTGTGTAGTACCCCTTCCACAGTGAATCATGACTGGCAGTGTGAACAATATACAAAAGTAGCAAAGGTGTGTGGTTTCCAAGGCTAGATTATGAAAAGCATTTCAGTTGCAGCCTTGCTCCCTTGGATCATTCTCTCCAGAGGCTGGAGGATATCAACCACTGCTGTGAGAACACACAAGCAATCCTATAGAAATGTCTTCATGGAAAAAACTGAAGCTGCCCACCCACAGCCATGCAAATTAGCCACCTTGGAAATGGAGTCTTCAACCCCAATCAAGCCTTCTGATGACTGTAGCCCTAGCTGACATCTGACCACAACCCATGAGAAACACTGAGTCAAAACTGCTCAGCCATGCCACTCCCAAATTCCTGACCCTCAGAAATCATGGGAGGTAGTAAATGACTATTGTTTTAAGCCACTACTTTGGGGATCATTTGTTACGTAGTTTTAGATAACTAGTACAACCTACCATTGAGCGTGTCTGGAATACCATCCTTCTGCTTCTTTTGTTATCCTTAGAAACTCCTACTTGATCTCTAAGGGCCAGCTCTTCTGAGAAGCCTGCCCTCATTTTCCTACTCAGACCCAAGCTCTGTTGCATTCAGCTCTATTAGCAGTTCTCACACTGCAATCTTTTTGTTTTTGTTGTTGTTTTTAGAGACAGGGTCTCACTCTGTTGCCTAGACTAGAGTGCAGTGTCTTCTTAATAGCATTTATTAAAGAAATAAATAATGGAAACTTCAGCTCTGAACGAGAGAAAGAAAGGAAGGAAGGAAAGAAGGAAGGAAGGAAGGAGGGAAGAGAGACTAGCATTACAGGATTGTAATGCTATTCAATACATTGAATAGCAATATGTTGAATTACTATTCAATACATTGAGAGATAGCATTGCAGGATTAGCCTAGAAAGCTCCTAGGTCTTTACTTCACACGGAAAACTTCCTTCCCTGGTCATAAAAATGCCCACAAAGCCTAGATAAGCTATAGCAGGTAGTTCCATAACATCTTTCACCCTCAAAAAATTAGTCTAAGGTGCAGGGAGAAGGGACCATTCATGCACTATTGGTGGAACTCAATTTAGAACAAGAACAAGCCTCTATGGAAAGAAGTATGGAGATTGCTCAAAGAACTAAAAGTAAATCTACCATTTGACTGTGCGTTTCCATTACTAAGCATTTATCCAAACAAACAAACAAAAAAGACATTTTACCACAGGGATATTTGCACTAGAATGTTCATAGCTGCTCAGTTCACAATCACAAAGGTGTAGAAACAACCCAAGTACCCATCAACAGATGAATGGATTAATCAACTGTCGTGTATGTATACCATGGTATACTATTCAGCCCTAAAAATAAGAGGAATTTTTGCATCTTTTGTAAACAACCTGGATGGATTTAGAGAACATTCTTCTAAGTAAAGTATCTCACAAGATTGGAAAAACAAGCATTGCACGTACTCAATACCAATTTAAAACTAGGAGATTAACAATCACAGACCCAGAGAAAAAATATCAATTAAGCTTAAGAAGGGGCAGGAGGGAAGGGGTTCAGTAGCTACCCACCCACTGAGTATAATGCATGGATATATGGCACACTCCTTGGGTGTAGGACATAACTACAGCTCTGATTTTTACCTGTCATATATAAATTATATAACCTAATGGTTTGTACTCTCACATTAAACTAAAATTTAAAAGAATGAAAAAATAATAATTAGTCTGAGGATAGAAAAATATAAGAACAATTACAAAAAAGAACTGGAACAATAATACAGTAAAAAGCTGAGTGCCAGTGCCATGGCATGGGAAGGAAAAGAGGTGGATCTTGACAGTATCTAAAAGAGAAGAACCTCTGGTTTCAGACACTTCCTGTTGATAGAACCAAGAGGAAGTGTGTCTTAATAAGGCCTTAGAAGGGGGCTAGGAGAGCAATGGGTTGGGGATACCTTTCCACACCTCAATCTTAATGACAAAATTATTTGGGAGTCTTGGCGCCCATAGCTCAGGGGTTAGGGTGCCAGCCACATACACCAGGGCTGGCAGGTTCGAACTCAGCCCAGGCCTGCTAAACAACAATGACAACGACAACAACAAAAACAAAAAAAAATAGCCGGATGTTGTGGCTGGTGCCTGTAGTCTCAGCTAGTGGGAGGCTGAAGCAAGAGAATTGCTTAAGCCTAGGAGTTTGAGATTGCTGTGAGCTATGATGCCACAGCACTCCACCAAGGGCAACATAGTGAGACTCTGTCTCAAAAAAAAAAAAAAAGAAAAGAAAAGAAAAAGAAAAAAGAAAGAAAATTATTTGGGGAGTAGAGAATGAAAAAGTCTCAGAGGTAAGGCATTGAGTCTAAAACCTAACATAAATTTGAGAGAATGCCCAGCTAGAACATAAGCAGGCAGACAATTAAGTACATAAGTTCATCTTAGAAAAAGTGCTGCATCACTCATTACTGAATATCACTGTGGTCTCCTTTGAGATCTTGCAAAGCTATGCACCAAGGCCAGTGCCTAGTCCACCCTCCAAAATAATTTTGGAACTCTTTTTCATTATCATCATGCAACATCTAACAACAAAGTTTGTGAACTCATCCCAAAATATCCCCCAAAAAGTGCTACATACCTCGTTGTTGAATATTATTATGGTCACCAGATGGCCAAAGGGAGTACTTCAAAGGTGACTGTAGTGATATTCAGCAAGGAAGTATGTAGAACTTTTTCTAGGATGTTCTAGGATGAGTTCTCAAACTTAACTGTCTAATCTCATATATCTTGGAAAGATTTAGAAAGCAGAAAAGAGAGGGCAAATTTAGACATAGATATGGAAATCAACTGATCCAAACAACACAATAAAGTAGCATCAATAGATATATGTTGAAGATTAACAATTCAGAAATAGAATATATCTATTTAAGCACTAAAGCACATTTCAAAAAACCATTCCAAGTGGAAGCAGAGCAAGCTGGAGGACTACAGACATTTCTTTAGCAGCCACTTGCAGTGAGATGGGAGAGAAAAGACTCCAGCTACCTTTGGCTTGGGTGTTCTACCATTTCACCCTTCCAGGTCACAGTGAAAATCATTCCAGGAGTACAGTGAAATAGCAGAGGATTCCAGGAGCCAAGAAAGAGGTCAGGAGCAGTGGAAGAAGAGAATAGAAGGCGAGTGCCTGGGAGTAGACAGAGGCCAGTGAGCCCTCTGGCAGAGATCTGGAGACAGGGAACACCTATCCTGCAGTTTCCTTGGACTTGGGCACTTACCACAGCTACTTTGGGAGGACATATGGGAGTGAACTTGAACTGTACCCTATGGCTGGGATTGAACCACTGGGTGAGGTGGAACTCTCATCAGTTCAGCAGCTATCAGGGTGCTGCCATTATGGGGGGGGGGCACCTGAGAAGAACAGCCTACAGGGTCCTGGCACCTGGCTGGCTCTGGCACTTTTGCTGTGCATGGGCAGCCATCCGTGGGGTGAGTTGGGTGGCTCTGGCACCCTTGGGAAAGCTACTTTTTGGCCAAGGGACACTGTTTGGAAGGTTGAGGCATGTCTCCTAAGAAATCAGGCAAGAGCTTCAGGCTCCTAGCCCTATGGGAATTGAATGCTAGCAAGAGACCAACCCCTGATTGAGGGCAAATAAATCAGAAATATGAGACTTGGTCTCCTAGGCAACTAAATAGTGGCTTCCAGTCCACTCTCATACAGTAGAATCAGCATGTATGTTTTGCGTCTCCTAACCCTGGTGTGCCATCGCATGTCCAGGCAACATAATGCATTATATAACTTTTTTCTTTTTCCTATCTTCTTGGAGCACCAACTGGTGTCCAGGCAATATATTGCAATTTTTTTTTAAATTTCTTTCCTCATTTTTTTTTTTTGTTCTGTTGTATTTTTATTTTTTCATTTTTATTTTCTTCAAGATCAAGGCTTCCATGTTTGCTATGGTTTCTCTGCCCCTTTTTTTCTTTCTTTCTTTTCTATTTCTCTCCCTTTTTCTTTCTTTTTGTGGAGCTGCTTCTACTTTTCTCATCATTCCCTCTTAATAACTAAGATATTACTTTTTAATATTTTATGCAATTTTATGTTTAATTTTCTTTATCTATTTTCTCTTTTTTCTGATCCATTTTATTCTATTTCATTCTGTATTCTTTTTATTTTATTCTTTTTCACTCTGAGGCCTGGGCTGGAGTATGACTGCATTGGCCTGGTTCAAGGTCTTGAGTCCTCAGTCTAGGAAGTCCTTCTAGCTTTGGCTTTTGAAAGGAGAGTATTGGTAGGTCCCCACTGCAGCATACCGCTGATTTTATTCTATACTTGGTGGAGTTAGGGTATAGCTTTTCCTCAGGCTGGTAAGGTGCTCCTGACCTCAAGGACCACACCCCGCCTGGCTCCCCAGAGTCCTGGAATTGCAGGTCAAAACATCCTGCCAAACACCACTACTACTTTCCATCTTTCTTTTGCCCTTTTAAAAAATTTTTTTTTCCTTTCACCCCTTTCTCCTTTTTTTCTTTCTTTTCTCCTTTCTTGCTCTTTATTCTTCTCTTGCTTTTTGCCCTATACTAAAAGGCCACTTCAACACCTAAGCACAGAGACAAGGTAATTTAAAGAGAAACAGGGAGTGAGGAAAAAGTAAAGGAATGAAATAAATAAGAAGAAAACACAGTTGAGGAGGAAACAACAGAAAAATTCTGGTGACATGAAAAACCAGAACAGATCAATCCCCCAAGGGATCATGAGGTCGCTGCTGCAGATGATCCCACCTATAAAGAAATTATGGAAATGACAGAAAGGGAATTTAAAGTAGGGACAGAAAAACAATGAAGGGAATTGAAGGACAAGTGTAAAACCACCAAAAGGACCAAAATCTAACCCAAAAAATGAATGAAAGACATGAAATTAGAAAGGCTATATCAGATCTTATGGACTTTAAGGAGTCAATCAGGGAACCTAAAGATGCAGTAGAAAGTATCAATAACTGATTAGACCATGGAGAAGAGAGAATCTCAGAGCTAGAGGACAAGGCTCTTGAGCTAACTCAGGCATTTAAAGAGGCAGAAAAGAAGAGAGAAAAAGCACAGCAATCACTTAGAGAATTACAAGACTTGGCAAAGCATTCAAACATAGAAATTATAGATAACCCTGAAGAGGAAGAAGAACAACCCAAAGAAATGGAAGCCCTACTGACGATAACATAAACGAAAATTTCTCAAGCATTACCAAAGATTCCAACACACTCCTTTTAGAGGAATACCAAACCCAGGTTCATCTCAACACAAACAGAGCATCTCCAACACACATTGTAATGAACCTATCCAAAGTCAAAATATATATATTAACCAGTGTGATGTAAGCATTTCTAATTCTATATGAAACCAGCACATCGTACCCCATAAATGCATTAATGTATACATGATCTATGTTTATTATTTAATAAAAAATAAAGTCAAAATAAAAGAGAAAATTTTGCAAGCAGCCAAGGGTAAGCACCAATTGACCTACAAGGGCAGATCCATCAAGGTAACAGTGGACCTTTCAGCCAAAACTTTTCAAGCAAGAAAAGAATGGTCATCTACCTCTAACCTTAACAAAACAATTTTCAATCCAGGATTCTGTATCCTGCTAACTAAGCTTCAAATTCAATAAAGAAATAAAATCTTTTACTGACATGCAAACATTGAGGAAATTCACCACAACAAGACGATCTCTGCAGGAAATTCTCAGACCTGTTCTCCACACTGACCATCACAATGAACCACCAGCAAATTAACACCCAGAAACTAAAAGACAGTGGCACAAAGTGTAAAACTAAGCAACGAACTTTCACAAAATAAGATGACTAGAACCCCACATTTTGTTGTTGTTGCAGTTGTCATTGTTGCTTTATTAGCTGGCCCAGGCTGGGTTCAAACCCACCAGCCTTGGTGTATATGGCCAGTGCCCTACCCACTGAGCTACAGGGGCTGCCCTGCTCTTCCTTTTTCATCTCCTTGAGCACAAAGTATAAAACTAAGCAACGGACTTTCACAAAATAAGATAACTAGAACTCCACCATACTTATCAATTTTCTCAATAAATGTAAATGGCTCAAATTCCCCACTGAAGAAGCACAGGCTGGCTTGGATAAAAAAGTACAAGCCATCTATATGCTGCCTCTAGGACATACCTAACATCAAAGGACCAAACAAAATTCAGGGTGAGAGACTGAAAAACAGTATTTCAGGCAAATGAAAATAAGAAGAAAAGAGGGGTTGCAATCTCCTTTTCAGATACAAGTGGATTAAACCAACTAAAGTTAAGAAAGACAAAGATGTCACTTCAAACTGGTCAATGGAACAAAGGGAACAATACAAGAGGACATTTTAATTCTAAATATTTATGCATCCAGCTGAAATGTTCCCAGAATTATGAAACAGACCTTAATTGGTCTGAACAATATGATATCCTACCAAACCACAATAGCTGGAGACTTTAACACCCCTCTGATAGAAGTGGACAATCCTCTAAACAGAAACTAAACACAGAAACAAGGGACTTAAATGAGACCCTAGAACAACTGGGCTTAATAGACGTATACATAACATACCATCCCAAAGCTAACGAATATATGTTCTTCTCATCAGCCCATGGATCATATTCCAAAACAGATCATATCCTAAGACACAAATCAAACCTCAACAAAACTAGGAGTTGAAATTATACTTAATATCTTTTCAGATCATGAGGCAATAAAGGTGGAACTCAACTCCAAAACTTTCATCCCCATTCAAAGTCATGAAAACTAAACCTTATAAAGAAATAGCTGAGAATGTCAACAAATGGAAAAACATACCATGCTCATGGCTGGGAAGAATCAACATTGTTAAAATGTCCATACTACCCAAAGCGATATATAATTTTAATGCAATCCCCATTAAAGTTCCACCCTCATATTTTAAAGATCTT
>CAUYQV010030434.1:0-12159 GCA_963574575.1 Galagoides demidoff | reverse complement strand
CACCAGCCTTTTATTGAGCCAGAACAACACAGGTGAGGGGAGTAATTAACAATGACTACGTGCTGAGGGCACGGGCTCCTCCCACAAGGAACTCCTGTGGAGGAATGGCCCGAGGTCCACGCCTCAGCTGCAGATCATCTTGCTCGGATGTCATCTGGCTCTTGGCGTCTCCTACACAGTTCTCTCACTCTCAAGCTAGTCTAACTTAGCTGTCAGCAACGTGTTCCATTACCAGTTCTATTGCTTCTAACAGGTCTGGCTCCAGCAGCCTGTGGTCCAGGTAAGCTCACCCCTGCTGGATATGCCTGTCTCTCCAGATTCAGGCAGGTGGTCGGCCTTGGGACCACGGTTCCCTGAAGATGCTGAGACGAGTTACTGATGTTCAGTCCATTGAGCTTTTTCTGGCTGTAAGGATGGGAGGGACAGCTTTCAAATGCTGTAGTGTGTGAGCTGTACCCTGCTTCCATTTTTTTCCTTTGACTCTCTGCTTACCCGGCCTCTCTACTGACCCTTTTGAAACACAGGTCACAGTAGAGCATCCACTGACCCCAGCCTTCCTGTCTCGCCATTTTTCCCAAGGGAAAGCATGCAGGCCTGCAGCAGGCCCTCGGTGGCCTCAGCCTTTCCTTCCCTATGGCCTCTTTGATGCACCTTCTCTGGGTCAGATGAGCTCCTGCTGCAGAGCTGGTGTCCTTGTCACTGCTCTTTCCTGGAATAGGTTCTCCTGGATGTGCTCACTGAGGTCCCCCTCACTTTCCTTAGGTCTCCGGTCAAATACTGCATTATTAAGAAGCTGTATGTAAAATTGGCCAGCGTTTTAAAAATTACAGCCAATCCTCTGCCATGTCGAACATTCCCTATCCTCTTTGCTTCGTTTTTCTGATAACCTCTATGACTGTTGGATACGCTGTCATTATGTGCTTACAGTCCGACTGCGTTATCAGCATGTGCTAGAGTGTGCCATGGGAGAAGGCAGGGATTATTGCATTTGTTTAAATGCCACATGTACAGCCGTGAGGACAGTGCCTGGTGGGATGAAGGCATTCAGTAATGGATACACGGAATAATAAATGTTCTATAGTCTTTTTCCATAGGGAGTTTAACATGAATGAAATAGGGAAAAAGTAGGAAATATTATGCTGTTTCTATACCAAGTACTGAGGGATGTTTCATAATAAGAGGACGAGGATCGAGAGTAGAGTGAGTTTTGGATTCCGTGACTGCCATCTGTGACATATGCTTCTATTTTGATACAAGAAAAAACTTTCAATCCAGGTTCCTCCTAGTTTTTTCTATTCATGACATGCTAATAATAATTTTGGCTACAGTTACTTCCCTGGCAATTAGGGGACTGGCAGTAATCTTCCTTAAGGCAGGTTTTATGTTATTTGAGCCTAAGCAAAAGATTAGGAACTCTTTAAAGCCAGTCTTTCATAAGGTTTTAGGAGATGGAGTTAGATTTCTTTTGCTTCCTTTGAAAGCCTTTCCAGATTTGGGGATACTTCAGTCTACTCGGTGTTTTAATGGAATATGATTTTAAGCCTCATGAAGCGTCATACATTAAAACTGCTGCCTGCAGGAGTAGGTCCTGTCGACAGCTGTCAGTCATTAAGTCATTAACTGATTGGATGCAAATGATGATGAGTAAAGCCTGTCACAGTGAGTGTGCTGCTAATTTACGGTTTAAATATGGATGGTGGAGAAATGATAGCTGATTTGGACTATGTAAACCACAAGGCCTGTCTCATTATGTGGTTGATAATGTCAGGAAAATACTAGACATAGTTGATTGCTGTAGTTTGCTGATTTCACAATGACTCTTTGCATTTTTTGTGCTTAGGAAGGAGGAAATTTTCCCTGACTGCCTTAGTGAGCCAGCCGCGTTCTATTTGCAAGGATTCTCCTTCCTTGAAAACAACACATTTTATAAGCCGTATTGATCACCATTTGCTTGAAGGCAGCATTTCTTGATTCATTACAGAGCCATTCAATCTGTGGTCGCCCCTTTTTCCTGGACTGTGGCGTCATCTAAGTCCCCCTGTGTCTTTAAGCTCTCAGTGGAATCTGGCGCCCTGATCTCTGCTGCTGTTGCTTTCAAGACAGTACACAATTTTACTGTCTTTTATTTCTCACAGTTCACTTTCCTACGGTTGGTGTATTGTAGAGGGTCAATAAACACATTGCATTGCTTTTTTTTTTTTAAGTCATAAATGCATAGATCATGTATACATTAACACATTTATGGGGTACAATGTGCTGATTTCATATACAATTTGGAATGCTTACATTGAACTAGTTAATATATCCTTCACCTCATTTACTTAATTATTGCACTAAGACATTTATACTTGGGCGGCGCCGGTGGCTCAAAGAAGTAGGGTGCTGGCCCCATATGCCAAAGGTGGTGGGTTCAAAACCAGCCCACGAAAAAAAAAAAAAAAAAAAAAAAAAAAAAAGACATTTATACTCAGAAGATCAGACATGTACCCTTGCAATATGCACCACAGGTGTGGTCCCACCATTTACCCTGTCTCCATCAAACCACCCGCCTCTCCTCCCACCCCCCCCTTCATCCTGGGCCATAGTTGTGCTCTATCCTTCATACGAAAGTGTCAGTGATTGTAAATGGGTTTCATAATAGTATTTAAACTTGACCATACAACGATTGGTGGTGTTGAATTTCTAAGTTATGTTTTCCATGTATCTATGAGGAACTTTTCCACCTGGGTGGGCTCATAGCTTCTCAAACCCATCACCTTTTTTCCCTAAAATGGTACTTGCAAACTTTCTTATTAAGGTCATAATCACAGACCAACAAAATCATTAAAGTGAAACAGATTAGTGAGCACATACACTTGAAGAATGATCCTGTATGTGATGACGTATCTGGCTTGCTAAAAGGCATTTAAAAATCAATTATTGGTTTAAAATCAAGTGACTGCTGAGATTGGTTTATTAACTTTCATTTGGCTTAAAAGAACGTGTGGCTGTGGTTTTCAATTGTTTGAAGACAATTTCTGAAAAAGTAGGGTTAATCTGAGGGAAATTTAACAAGCTATTTAAATGCCTATTTTCTAGGTATGTAAAAATGATAGATTCGAAAGATAGTATAAAAATGATGTATTTGAAACTCTCCCAGGGATGTCCAACCTGTTGGCTTCTGTGCCACATTGTAAGAAGTGTCTTGGGACACATATTGGCCACATATTAAATACACAAACACAAATGTTGATGAATCCAAAGAAACAAAAGTCCGTGCATAATTTTCGTGATATCTGCCATAATAGGTAACCCAAAAAGTCCTTACTTAATCCACATGCAGCCCGTGGGCCACATGTTGGACACCCCTGTAAGCATTCCATCTTCACGCTTCCCCATGAAATGACAAATACTACCTGATTAGATATAGAAAATCAGACCCAACTGTTGTTTTAGCTCTGCAGTATTTGACAATTTTTCTTCCTTCCCAGATTGCTGTAAAATTGATAGTTCAATTTTAGCTTTACATTATCAGATTTCAAGAAACAAGTATGTTTAAGGAGTATCATTTTATTTAGAAAATAACTCAAAATTTAAGTGAATTGTAAACCTTTAAGCTTTGTAAAAAAGGACTAATTCATTGTGGATTTTATGGTCTAACCTTTTCTTTACCTCTAATTGTCTTCTTTTAATTATGGTTGTAGTTCACCAGCTTGTTTTGAAATTGGGCCATAAATTCTTTGTTTCTTTAGTAACCTGTAAAGCCGCTTCTAACATAAGATAAAAATTTTTCAAAAGAGGTTTCAGATTTTTATAAAATACAAAACTGACCAGTTAAGAAGAGGAACCGGGATAGTATTTTTGTTAAGACTCTGGCCTGAGTTAAGAAGCTACGAAACGGAATTTGATTTTAAAGGAGACTTGGTTGGAGAAAGTGACCTAAAAGCACTGGAAAGGGGACCCAAGAAATAAAATACCTTCAGACCTGATATCAGTTAATGAACGATTAAATATGTTGAAAGTTACATTTGACAATAGAGTTTAATCACAGACCTGCTATATTTGAAATCTTTAATTTGATTTGTCTAAAGAGAAACCCTTAAAGTAAGCTAAAAAATGTGTAAGAGCAAGATCATGTACAAAATCAAATTACAAACACTTGACCCTAACAAAGCACAGAATGGTGAAAATGCTCATTTTTTGCAGTAATAGAAATGTAATTGCTGTTAATGCCACAGAACAGATTTTCAAGACAACAAACACAGCACGTCTTTTCATTTTATTACACACTCAGTCTTATTACTGGTGATCGTAGATTTAAAACAAAATTCCAGATACCTCTCAAGGGATTATGGATCAATTTTTGGCATTCAACTCACATTATTGAAAAGAGATTTGATTTAAGCAGTGTTTATGTATAAACAAAGTGTGGGCCCCATTTTTATTTGTGTGGGTGTTAAATCAGAAATCTCAGTGTACTTCTATATATCAGTGCCAAATTTTTTTCTAATATTAAACATACAAACATTATCATCCAGTGGGATCTAGTATGTCATACATTTTATGTGCTTACTAATAATCATGATTAAACATATTTTCAAAAATGATAATGTTTAGGCAAGATACTAATCAAACTTAGTTAATTAGTAGTGGAAGGAGACAAATTGAAAAAAACCTTCTTGAGGGTAGAACTATATTAGAAGCTATACTGTGTTTTGTATTCTTGTATTTAAGAATTCGAATTCCCAATTATACTAGCTGCCCCTCTGAACATTCCTTCAGTTGTCTTAAATAGTGTAATTCAGTTCCTTTGTGCAAAACTCCATAAGATATATTAAAATATCAGCATTGTATTTTAATTATAAATTCTCTCTAGAAGTTTTAAGTATAGATAGAAGGAACGAGGTTAGAATTGTAATACACATATATCAGGGGAGAGCCAAGTTGTTGGGCTTTTGTTTTGGCAGGGGGTGGGGTAACAGAGTCTCACTCTGTTGCCCTAGGTAGAGTGCTGTGGCATCATAGCTCACAGCAACCCCAAACTCTCAGACTAGAGCAATCCTTTTGTCTCAGTCTCCCGAGTAGCTGTGACTACCGTCACCTGCCACCGTGCCTGGCTAGTTTTTCTATTTTTAGAGGCTATTTCTATTTTAGAGGCTCACTCTCGCTCAGGCCAGTCTGAAACTCCTCATCTTAGGCGATCTACCCTCCTTGGTCTCCAGTCTCACAGGTGTGAGCGCTTGACCAAGAGCCAAGTTTTTTCAAGGAACTGATTACTGAGGTGTCAAAACACAAAGTTTTCTTAAGTTTCCTGGAATGACAGAGCAAATAAGATTCTACTAATGTAAAAAAAAAAAAAAAAGATTTTACTAATGTCTGAGTCTCTGTGTATTGGAACTTGGAAGTTGTGTATTATAAAGAAATAGGATTTTTTTCCTGTTCTTCTTTCCTTCTATTGGGATATGGGTAAATTCCTCAAACTTGTATGTCATGAGACTGCTTGCAAAAGACCATCCAAAAGGTCTAAGACACTTGTAGATTTTTCCTGTTTTACTTTATCAGTTGACTCAATCTCTTTGAGCTTTACAAGTAAATTTTGGTCCTTTGCAGGACTTATATCAAATACCTCCTGTCTACTTTCTCTGTTTTCCAAGGATGCCTTCAAGTTATATTACTGTAAGGGTTAAGCTTGAACATTATTGTCCATATACACATTAATAACTGAAAATAATTTTCAGGTACAAATGTGTTCTTTGGCTTGTGTAATGAAAACATTAGCATGTTGATTACTGATAGTATACAAACCCATGTATCCTGCACTTTTCTCATTTCTAATCACAATGATATATTTAAAATTACTTTGGTTCTTGAAATTCTATTATTTGGAAGAAACAGTACAGCATCTTAAAATCTCTCGTTGTTAACACTTAGCGGAGTGATTTTAAGATACTTTTTCAGGGCAATTGATACAGTCACAGACGTCCTAGAGACGCTCCCTAGCTCTCTGAAATGCACTTCTAGAAGCAGGAGTCTTTGCCATCGTTGTTCAGAGAACAGTCAGGTTTTGGTTATGGCCATCACTGGTTCTCAGCTCATTCTCCAACTGAGTAGACATTCAATTGGAATGGATATTTACTTCTGCAGTTTCAAGTTAAAAATTTAGGTTTAAAGAGTTATATCCTGGCCATGCCCGGTGGCTCGTGCCTATAATCCTAGCAGTTTGGGAAGCTGAGGCAGGAGGATTGCTTTGGGCTAGGTGTTCGAGATCAGTACAAGCAACATGGCAAGACCCTTACTCTAGAAAAAATAGAAAAATTAACTGGGCGTAGTGGAGGCACCTGCAGTCCCAGCTTCTTAGGATACTGAGGCAGGAGGATTGCTTGAGCCCAGGAGGTGGAAGTTGCTGTGAACTGTGATGACGCTATTGTATTTCTAGCTCTAGCAACAGAGGAAGATTCGGTCTCAAAAAAAAAAAAAAAAGTATAAATCCCAATTCTGATTATTTGATAGGGAAATGTGGCTTCTCTATGGATTTTAATTTTCTAGATTTGTAAATAGTCTGACAACATTATTTAAGACTCATGAACGGATATATGAACTTAACATCTCTAAGACCACATAAATAGTCATAGTTTAGTTGGTAAGATTTATTTATTTATTTTATTATTGGGGATTCATTGAGGGTACAAGAAACCAGGTTACACTGATTGCATTTGTTAGGTAAAGTCCCTCTTACCATTGTGTCTTGCCCCCAAAAGGTGTGTCACACACCAAGACCCCACCCGCTAAGATTTATTAATCACTTAGAAATATACATTCTCTGAATGTGTTTGGTGCAGAAATGATCTTTTAATGTCATCTGGTAATTTCCTGTTGGGATCTAATCTAGTTAAGATTGCAGGTGTGAGAGAGTCAGTCCTTTCCTACACTGCTCAGTTGATGGTGTGATATCTTTTAAGTAAATTGGCCAAATTTTGACTATATTTCCTGATTTTGACTATATTTCCTGATTTTGACTGTATTTCCTGATTTTCTCCCTCCTATTTCTTACTTAACCTTTTATGTCCTAGGTTATTTTTACTGCTTGGAAGTAGAACTTAAACTTGTAAACTTAAAATTGCTAAATGACTAAATTCTTTGTTTCAATATCATGTTTTTTAATTCATGCAAGAATGTCTCATACTTATGTACAGTCTTCCCTCCGTATTCTTGGGGGTTTCATTTTAGGACTGAGCTCATACTCCAGAGTCCCAGATTTGGCCTTGTGGAACCTGAGTTCATGAAAAATCAACTCTCTATATATGCTGGTTTCACCTCTCACAAATACTGTACTTTTAATCTGCATTTGGTTTAAAAAAAAAAATCCATGTAGGGCAGCACCTGTGGCTCACAAGGGTAGGGTGCCGACCCCATATGTGGGAGGTGGTGGGTTCAAACCCAGCCCCAGCCAAAAAACGGCAAAAAAAACAACCCCCCCCCCCAAAAAAAAACCATGTAAGTAGACTTGCACAGTTCATAACCCATGTCATTCAGGAGCCACCTGTATTTTCTGCATTTCAAGTAGTGATAAGAATATAGTATTTCAAGAATCCTTATCTGCTTGTCTTATTCCAGCAAAGGAAGGAAAGAAAATTAACCCTCCTTTTTTTTTTTCTGTTAGTAGTCAACTGGAATTCCAGATGAAAATGCTTTAAATAAGTTGCTCACGATATGTGCATACAGCAGAGGTAATACTTATTTTTAGAAATCTCATCGTTATTTACAAATAACACAAATTGTGTTCCTTGTCATGTATTTTTATGTAAATATTTTATTTGCATTTTTTGCTGGTTATTTCTTTTTAAACCTTGCTTTTTCTCTGCTGTCAGCCTTTGCCCTGTTTGATGCTCGCTGCTGAATTGATCGAAGTGACTGCCCAAAATTAACATATAGAAGTTAGCCTGTGAAACAATGTCCTTCTAAGTATCTTAGAAGCAGATTTTAATAAAATATTTAGGGTTTTCATTTTTAAATCTTCAAATTGACTTCTAAAGTGTTTTAATATTCCTTCTAGCTTTTGTTGCCCTGGATTTGGTTGGCAGGGAAACTCTAATTGCATGCCCATGGTAATGAATGGTAGAGGTGTACTATAAAAGTGTATATCTAATTGGGTATACTTTTATATATAATTATATATGACTTATTAATGATTATGTAATTATAATTATGCCTTTTCCATAAAATGTGCTTTTCAGAGAGTTATACATCTCTGTTTATTCTTGTCAGTGACCCTGAAATTCAGTGTAGGCAAGGGTCATTATAACCATTTTTATAGATGAGCAATTTAGAGCTGGAAGATGCGTAAGGAGACCAGCGTGGTAAAGGTTCCCAACTTAGCAGTGAGATAGATGTGGATGCTAATTGTAATTCAGGCCATTGCTTGCTGTTGTTATTTCCTCCTACTGTTACCATCACAGCCTCATGAGGCTTCAGTCGCTCCTCTGTATAATGACCGTACAATACCACCTCATGCGTGTGTGTAGCATACCTCACCCAGGGTTTGGTTCAAAGTACATATTTACTAAATTATTGCTAATAAGTAGAAGAGTTAAGTAACTTGAGTGTACTCAAGTCTCACTGGTAACAGGACTAGTGCTACAACTCTGGTTTTAAACATTTTTTATATTTCTAAATCAGTTTATTTAGTGACATAAAGTATGAAATCAACAAGAGGGCTGTTAAGTGGCAGGAACCCACCTTCCCAAATGATGAGTGGACCTGCTGTAAAATAAAGTAGATGAGAGTGGATCATAAAAGAACAAAGGGGAATTCAGGGGAAGTGTGGATTCTCTTTGCTTCCCTAGGAGTTAGTTAGAAATCCTAATACTGTATAGTAGTTAAAGAACTCTTGGTCTTTCTGAGGGTTCTTCATCTTTCAGACCTGAGCCAAGCTTAAACGATCCCACTTGTGATAGAAGCAAGCTGGCAAGGCCTTCGTTGGGACAATTCTGTTCCTCATAGGAACTCAAATTTTGCCAGTGACCAATGCCAGACCAGCCACAAAATAAAATTAATTTATTTCTTCTTAATACAGATTAGTGCCTAATATATCTAATAAGAATTTTTTTCTGTTCAGATTAAAAACCAATTTTAACTAAATTTTGTGTATATGATCTTTCTTGATTGTTCCTGAGGCAACTCAAATACACTTTTAGTATTGAATGCCCTGAAGGTACTGGTTGATGAATTTATGGACTGTGAAATCAGCTATATAGGAAGAATTTCTAAAAAGCCTTTATTGTACGGCTGTCATATAAATAGGGTAGATTTTTATGGCATTCCTATATATATATATATATATGTATATATATGTGTGTATATATATGTATATATATGTATATATATATGTATGTGTATATATATATTCACCAATGTTTTATTTATTGACTCTTGACAGTGTGATTGGCAAGCAGTGTGTGTTGGTATGATTCATGGAGTGCCTCAAGTCCTGATGTTCCCAAATTCTTCCCCTAGGCCAGCCATCATATTTGAAAATGTAATTGTGTTAAGTGTCTTAATATAAATAGTACTGTGGGCTAATCAGCAGCTTTGCAAAAAGCATATTGCAACTAGGGACATAAGGCAGGTAAGGCTTGATG
Organism: Galagoides demidoff; assembly: GCA_963574575.1. Lineage (NCBI taxonomy): Eukaryota > Metazoa > Chordata > Mammalia > Primates > Galagidae > Galagoides > Galagoides demidoff. The sequence continues at coordinate 2,542 of CAUYQV010030434.1, read as the reverse complement.
GAGAAACCATGGGAAAAACTTTTGCATAGATAAGAACTTACTGGGTGAAGGCAAGTGCAGATGAAACTCAGGACCAAGTACTGTCTGTGGGTATTGTAATGTCCCATAGTCAAAAGTCAGGAAGATGGTGGAGACCGTGGATGTGGAAATGCTGAAGAACAGCCCTAGATGTGTTAAGATTGTAACACAGGCACTGGATTGTACATGTGGATATTGCAATATGCACACAACAGTGCTGTCGAGACTACAGTGGCAGTATAGTACTGAGATGCCAAATTTTGCCTTTTTATTTTTAATACTTTATCGGGATAAATTTTGTTTCAGGTCTGTCTGAAGTTTTACCAAAAGTAAGGAAGTGAGAGAATTAACTGCATTTTATGAGATTCCTGTAATTAGAATTCCACATTAAGTACATAGAACATGTGATCTAGTATCACATGAATCGTCTTTAAATTCTGTCCACGTCTTCCACTTAGTATTTTAACTACACTTGTTTCATTTATCCATTTAACATTATTTCTGTCTTCTGATAAACCAAGGTATAATTACTATAGGGAAAATAAACTCTTGTAGGTTTACCAGGACCCTTACTCCCTTGGAGTCTTATGAAGTGTCTGTCATATAATTAGTAAAAAGTCTAGGATAGAGATGGGGACCTCCTCAAGTCTTTACTAATAATGGAGCAAGGAAACATTCTGGTTAAAAATGACAAGGAGTAACAACATACACATCTTCATTTTCAATTCCATGCAGTTAAGTGACTTCCCTCCTCCCCTTTTTTCTTCTCTCCATTGAGATTAGGAAGTTTAACATAATGAATATTTAAAAATATTTGTTTCAAGTATAGCTTTGATAATACCATTTGTGGAGCACTTCCAAAATCCAAGTCTTCCATGGGAGTTACAATAGCAGGAGCTTTGGAACCAGACAGGTGGACACACCTTTGTGCTTTTTTTTTTCATTGTCACCTTCTCTGAGTCACAGTTTTGTCATGTTTTACCAGCTGGATGATAATGTCTATTTTTATGAGAATCAAGAGAGATCATATACCTATATGCAAAATTTAGCTAAAGTTGGCTTTTAATCTAAACAGAAAAAATTCTTACCAGATATATTAGGCACTAATAAATATTTTGTTTGGCGGCTGGCCTGGCATTGATCACTGGCAACATTGTAATTTTTACCTCTTTTTAGAAGTAACATTCGAATTTCAAACAAGTAAATCACCACTGGACAAAGCGCAATTGAGGACTTACTCTCAATTAATGTACTCAAATGCTTCCATCTTGGCAGATTTTTGTACAGAACTGAAGATTTTTATGTAGAGACTAGAGACATATTCAAGTTCTAAGGAAAAATAAACTATAGTCGAGAGACACCAAGATGAGAGTCCTCATGATGTTTGGTGGCCGTGATCAATGTCTGAGTGAAATGGAAATGTTGATATCATAACCCAGAAAACACAGTTACTTATAGAGGCCTGAATCTATAAGTGGCTAAAAGTCAAAGATTAAGGCATTTGTCATTTCAGTTATATTTTCAAAGAGCAGTATACATCAAATCATGGGAAAATTATAACTGTTCAAAACAAATGTATGTTATTTCTTCAAATAACAAAAAATGTTTGAACAACAGATTAAATCTCCCTTGCCATTTTGGGGAAATGTAACAGATGTGAAATTTCAAAGATGTGAAACTGTAAATTGTATCAGAGAAAATGAAATTACGTTAGCTTAAGTTTGAATTTACTCCCTAAACTACCATAGATTTTGAGTGAGAAAGCTCAAAACATTTTGAAGGTAGATGTAGCATTTCTGGAGGGACCTTGCCATTGATTTTCTCTTTAGAATAACTTCAGCAATATGGGAATATTCAGTTCTTCTTCTGCCTTTCAGAGAACATCGTATAAATGTCAGATTGTAGACTAATTGTGGACCAAGCAGAAGAGGTGCTTTCATTGTGAATTGAGGTCAAGTTTCTTGGTACCCTACATGGGTACCTTTTCCATGTAGTTGAACATCAATGTGAAGAGCTCTTTAAGTACAAGAATTACTCCTATTTCTTAACGAAAGAATTTTTTTCTTCTTGACTATAAAATGATTTCACTGTACGATTTTCTCAGATGTCTCATGTAGCTCCCTGGCTGCCCCTCACTCATCTTCCTATCTTCCTGGACCTGTCTGCCAAGCCGGGGATTTCTTTTCTTTTTTTTTTTTTTGAGACAGAGCCTCAAGCTATCCCCCTGGGTAGAGTGCCATGGCATCACAGCTCATAGCAACCTCCAACTCCTGGGCTCAAGCGAGTCTCCTGCCTCAGCCTCCCAAGTAGCTGGGACCATAGGTACCCGCCACAACGCCCAGCCATTTTTTGGTTGCAGCCATCATTGTTGTTTGGTGGGCCCAGGCTGGGGATTTGAACCCGCCACCTTAGGTGTATGTGGCTGGCGCCTTAGCCAATTGAGCCACAGGCACCGAGCCCCAAGCCAGGGATTTCTACAAGTATCTATTTGCCTTCCCTTGATATTATCATATGCGCATAGTCT
>CAUYQV010030433.1:0-10640 GCA_963574575.1 Galagoides demidoff | reverse complement strand
CTCAAGCTATCCCCCTGGGTAGAGTGCCATGGAATCACAGCTCATAGCAACCTCCAACTCCTGGGCTCAAGTGAGTCTCCTGCCTCTGCCTCCCAAGTAGCTGGGACCACAGGTGCCCGCCACAACGCCCGGCCATTTTTTGGCTGCAGCCATCATTGTTGTTTGGCGGGCCTGGGCTGGGGATTCGAACCCACCACCTTAGGTGTACGTGGCTGGCGCCTTAGCCGATTGAGCCACAGGCGCTGAGCTGGGAATGGGATTTTCAATTGACTCTCCCCCAACCTGTTCCTTTGCTTCTCCAACTCAATTAAGAGTTTTTAATCTCATAATGTAAAGGTATAGGCTTTGGAGTCAGTAGACCTGAGTTCTAATCCTGCCCTAGCCATTCACTAGCTTAGGACCTCAGCTGAGGCAAATTACCTCTTAGGACTTCAGTTTTCCCATCAGCCCAATGGCAGCAATACAAAAGGGATGACAATACCTTTCTCACATGGTGAATATGAAAAGAAAGTTTTCCACGTAAAGTCAGTTTGGGTCTCTTCATTACCTGGCTGTAGTGATTTGCCAATATCACTCTAATAGTTTGGAGTGGGTTGGGAATAGCTATGCAAGAGCAGGGCAAGTCCTTTCTTCCACCCTAGTTGATGCTGCCAGTCACCCAGGATGCATTGACTCTTACCAGAAAAGCCCGGTCCAGGATGTATTCAGGTAGGTTTACTTGGTTGGCCCTCCGAGACCCTTTCTTTCCCCTACCCTCAAAAGAAACCTTCTTCTGGCTTTCCTGACCTTCAGCTGATATCCCAATCAAATCCTGGGGCTTCCTCTTGAAGTTATTTTTCCGAGTCACTAACCAGTATCCTCGGCCTGTTGAGAAGATTAGAACAGTAAAAAGGGGAAAAACTCCAAAGCCATAACTGGTTCAATTACAAAATATTTATCTCTAATAATAGCTCTGAAAATAGCTCCTGATTACCTACTATGCACCATTACTGCTGATGGGGTGGGGCAAGGGAGTATACATATGGATCTCATTTAATTGGCCCCCAAATCCAGGGAAGGACATGTTACTGTCCCCATTCTATAGATGAAGAGGCACAAACTAAAAGAGGCAGAATGACTTGCCCAATTCCATCTTTCACATTTTTATCTCTGAATCCTATTGTTTCTTCAAGACCTAAGATCAAGTATTTCCTGTTCTGTGAGTTTTCCCTTGTCTCCCTCAGTAGAACTGATCACTCTTTCCTGTGCCAGCTACTCCCTCATTGATCGTCTCTTGGGTGAAGCCCAGTGGGTGATCTCAACTCAATGGGTTCCATCTTCTCAGACCTCCATCATTATAGAGAAAATGTTGTATTAAGAACTCAGAAGAAGAAAATGATAGGACAGTTGGCATTAAATAAACCAATAATACAAAAAAGAATTTAAAAATGTATGTTAGCAAAAAGAAAATGACATTTACTATTACAGTTGGCATTAAATAAACCAATAATAGAAAGAATTTAAAAATGTATGTTAGCAAAAAGAAAATGACATTTACTATTAATCCCACCAAACAAAAATCATGACAACATTCATGACAACATTCTTTCATCAGTAGTTTATTTATTGCAGGGTATTCATTGCAATCTGTATTTATTTTATCTGTTCACTTATTTATTCTCTGTCTCTGGCTCTAGAGTGGAAGCTTTATAAGGGCAGGAACTTTTATTCATCCACCTCAGTATTCCCAAGGCTTGCATAGTTTACCGCATTCTAACTGTTGCTGAATAACTAGATGAACTCCGAGCCATAACCCCTCCACCACAGCATCCATTCAGATCTTTATTGAGCATCTGTTTTGTGTAGGAAACTGGGACTATAGGAATGAATAAGACAGAAGCCCTGACCCAAAGGAGTCATAACATAATAATATATAACATCATAGAATAAATAGTATAATATATAATGACACAAAGGGGTAAGCTGGATCTAGTAAGTAGAAAAGAGTTCACTGGAGAGAGACTGAAAAACCAGGCAGTCTGGACAAAGGGAAGGGCATAATACTCAGGGTATGAAAGACCAGGATCACATAGAACAGCATAGCTGTGGGAACCAGCCTGGTGCTTCTAACCATTGGCTTCAGCAGTGTTAAATCATAAAAGGTACTCAGGGCCAGAATAAGGAGCTTGGATTTTAAAGGGGTAGACTCTTAGCAGGAAGGGGATCCATGAGGTGGGTTTTCACCTTAAGTTTTCATTTTATAATAATTTTAGACCTTCAGAAAAGTTGCAGAAAAAGTACAATTTCCATACAGCCTTCCTCACCTTCCCTAATGTTAACATTTTATATAACTTTATACTATTGAAACAATGAAATTAACAATGGTATGGTAACTATAGCCCTTCTTTACATTTCGTCAGTTTACTCTGGGTTTTCTTGCCAATGTCCTCTTTCCATTCCAGGATTCAATCTAGGATCACACACTGCATTTAGTTGTCATATTTCCTTGGTCTCCTCTAATCTGTGACAGTTCCTCAGTATTTTTCCTGAGAGACCCTGATACTTTTGAAGACTACTGATCGATTATTTTATAAAATGTCTGCCAGTGTGAATTTGTTTGAATTTGTTTGCTGCTCTCCCATGGTTAGATTAAAGCTTTGTGCTTTGCCAAAGACACCACAGAAGTGATGCTGTGCCTTTCTGAGAGTAGCTTATCAAGAAATTTGTGATGTCAATATTATTACCAGTGATGTTAATTTTGATCACTCAGGTACCATGGTGTCTGCCAGTTTTCTCAGAAATGTTAATATCTTTCTGTTTGTAATTAATAATTATACTTTGAGACCATGAAAACATCCTGTTTGTTATCATACTTTCACCCATTTATCCTAGCATCTGTGCTGGCTAATTTTATCCATCAACTTTGCTAAGTTATAATATGCAACACTAAACTAGGTATTGCTGTGATGGTATTTTGCAGATTTTATTAATATCTACAATCAGTTGATATTAAGTGAAAGAGACTATCTTTGCTAATATGGGTAAACCTCACCCACTGAGTTAAAAACTGAGGTTTCCTGAAGGAAGAAAAAATTTTACTTTAACACTGTAGCATCAGTGTCTCGAAGAGTTTCCAGCCTACCAGCCTGACTTACAAATTTCAGGCTTATCAGCCCCTATAATCACATAAGCCAGTTCCTTGAAAAAAAAAAAAAACTGTCTCTTACTAGTTTTGTTTCTCTGAAAAACTCTGATGGATATAACATTGTTATAAAAATTACTGTGATATATGAATAATATTTCCCTCTTTCCTATTACATTTTCAAATGTAGATAGAATTCTTTCTATCATAACAGCTAGTCCTTCTCCCTTGCTTATTTATATACTCAAGTATTTATTTACATTAGTAAGGCTTCATAAATATTTATTTATTTTGTGGTTTACAACCCAATTCCTATCTTTTTTTTTTTTTTTTGAGACAGAACCTCAAGCTGTCCCCCTGAGTAGAGTGCTGTGGCACCACAGCTCACAGCAACCTCCAACTCCTGGGCTCAAGCAATTCTCCTGCCTCAGCCTCCCAAGTAGCTGGGACCACAGGTGCCCGCCACAACACCTGGCCATTTTTTGGTTGCAGATATACGCATCTATATTTATTTCTGCATCTTTCCATTTATATGTATACATATGAGAGAAAGAATAGAAAAACCAAGAATTCATACTGATAGTTCCATTGGAGGATTTTAGATAGGTAGGTGGCCAGGGAAGGTATCTATGTGAAAAACAAAATCATTCTAGAGAAGCGGGGAAGATAGACAAGAGGCAAATTTCTCCCAATATTCTGTGTACAGAGTGACCGAGAAGTCACAACATCCAGAGTAAATAAGGTATACTTCTCTCTTGCCCTACCTTTTTAAAGCAACAAACCCAATCCAGAGAACTCATACTTCCGTATAGGGTTCCATCTATAGGGGTCTGCTCAGTATTACGAGGAGTCCGTGCTCCAGGGGAGTTTTTAGACAAATATCTGAAAAACTACTTAGCAGAGTTGAGTTTAATCCATTTAATTTAGGAGCTTGATAGACTATGATTACTCATCAAATAAGAAGCACAGACAGGAGAACACCTCACAAGAGAAGAAGGGCACTGAATGCTAGGGGCGAGAGACACGACTTCCTGGAAGAAGGAGAAGAGCTGGGCTTTGTGGAACGAGAAGAGTTCCACAAGAACCAGGATGACAGTGGGAACATTCAGGGCAAATAAAAAAGATATGTGAAAAGAGAGACTAGGTGCACACCTATAATCCTGGTCTTTTGGAAGGCTGAGGTGGGAAGATCACTTGAGCCCAGGAGTTCAAGGCTCCTGTGAGCTACAAGTGTACCATGGCACTCCAGCCTGGGCGACAAAGTGAGACTCCTATCCCTTTAAAAAAAAAAAAAAGCATTGTGGAATAGAACATAAAAAAAGGAATGGGGTTGTAGCAAAGGATTGGGGCTGGTTAGACTTTGAGTGACACAGAATGCCAGATAAAGAAGTCAGCAATGAGAAGTCACTAAACAGAAGGGGGCCCTATGGTTAAATGTGCACTTCAGAATTTGCACTGAAGCTACTGGGGGAGGATGGATTGGAGGCGTACGATTGAGTGGGACAGGGAACAGTAGTGAAGGAGCTGGGGAAGAAGAAATGGATGTGAGAAGCAGTCTAAGGGAGGAGATGGGTATGGGGAAAAGGTACCAATATGAGAAGTCTCCTGACCTTCCTCTGGCATCCGAAGCAGATTTTTGGCTGGAAAGCAGTTGTTCAGGTAAGGCTTCCCATCATCCAGCTTGTACATTCCTGAGGAGGCCATCTCCCTGAGGGCCAAGCAAGGAAAGTGAGGAAGCAGAAGAGTGAGACGGTACAGCAAAACTCTCTCCTCCCATCATAGTCTGTGAGCCCACCAGGACCACCACACCCTGCACACTCCCTGCCTCTGTGGCCCTAGAGGCCCACTGCTCTGTTTCAGATATGGGCTGGCTGATTAAATGAAGAGACAGCCAAGGCCCTGGGTTTTTCAGTTCTAATCAATCCTAACTCAATGAAACTCTAGAAAGAGCATAACTGCGTGCTCAAGCAGACCTACTATGAAAACTGGCTCTATCATTTCTCACTCTATGACTGAGCAAATTACTCTACTCCTCTGAGCCTCAGTTTCCTTGCCTATAAAATGGGAATAATAATAGATAGATGATAGGATCAAGTGAGAAAGGCAGTGCCTGGCATATATTAAGTATGCTAGAAGTTTTAACAGAATTCAGAGAAGAGGGGGCTCGGGTTTTAGAGAAAATGATGTGCAAATAATGAAATCTGAACTGGATGAACAGAATTTGAGGGATGAATTGAGTTTTCTGATAGAGCTGATATCAGCTGATATTACTGACAGAGAGAAGAACAAACATTCCAAACAATAAGGGCCACAGAACTGAGGACATCACAGTAAACAAGGTGCCATCCCTCCTGTCTATCCTTTTTGTCCAAGACTCCTGAACATACGTCCTTCCCTTTCCTGTCCTAGGAAGGGATGGCACCTGCTCCTGAAGGGCTTGTGGTGCCAGGCTTGCAGCTCAGAATTCATCTTGTAGAGCCATGGTCAATTTCTGAGCTGGGTAGAGCCATGATCCAAGCTGTGCTTTATAAAAGGAAGTCTGACAAAAATAGCATGAGATGGGATTGCAGGTAGAGGAGTATTGTAGCAATCCAGGAATGAGCTGATGAGGATCTTGTTAATACACTGAAGAATTAAAGAAGAGAGGAAAGAGGAAGGAAGGAAAGATGGGATGGAGGGAGGGAAAAGAAAAAGAGGAATAAGACCAATTGTAAATATGAGCACCTAACATGTGGACAAAGGAGGAGAAGCCCCTGGGGTATTGAGAAAGGAACTTTAGAGAAACAGAGCTGGAAGGTGGGGTGCAAGGTGAGTAGAAAGCTGCCAGGTAAGCCTAGGGAAGAGAAAGCTATATGAAAGAGGGAGAGAGAAAGCAGAAAAGTCAGGAGAGGTAAGGACTAAAAATAGGCCAGGAGAAAGTAGGAGACCAGTTTCAGTGGAGTTGAGTCAAAGCCAGACTTTAATGAATGAAAGGTGAGGAAGTGCAAAAAGGGAATGTTAGCAAGTCTTTCAAGGTTGGCTCTGAAAGGGAGGAGAAAAGCAGATGGTCATGAGAAGGAAGGGAACATCAAGAGACATGTGAACATCAGGGCTAGGACTGGAGAAGGTGAGTGAGATCCCTGGGGAAAACTTAAAGGGACAGGAGCTTTCTCTCAGAACTGTGCAAATTCAGTGTCAACATGTGTCCCTACCTGAGTCGCAGCCTCAGTGGACAGAACCAGGACAAAGCATGGACTCTGCAATGCCACTAGCCCTGCCATTTACTAGTTTTGTAGTCTTGAGCAAGTGACTTAGTTTTTCTAGGCCTTGAATTTTCCTCTGTGAAGTGTGGACAGTAAGTGGACCTACTTCATAGGGCTATTCTGATGATTAAATGAGAAAATGCTTGTGAAAGGACTTAGTATCTGGCACATGGCTAATTCATGTTGATCATTTCTGTCACTGTGTTTATTAACAGGAGGAGAAAGCATTGACTACATCTATAGACTAGGAGGAAGAGGTCAGTAGAAGAGGAAAGACGGAGAATGCAGAAGAAAGGTGGCAGAACCAGAGAACTCTTCCATCCCTAAAGAGGTGGAAGAAGGGCACCCTGTGCCCAGGAAAGGGCTCCCTCAATGAGGGGGGACAAAGGGACAGGATCCCTCGGGGACAGTGTGATGGGAAAGAGATTTCAAATATCTTGAGTGACCCATTTCCCTAATACCTAAAGAATAAAAATAGCACAAAAGAAATGACCTCTACTTCCAATCTGCTGTAAAATGGCTCTCAGAGACTCTCCAATACCAATTTATAGTGAGTCATAGGTTTCCTTAGCCAGGCAGGGGTGGGTGTGTGTGTGTGTGTGTGTGTGTGTGTGTGTATGTGTGCTCATGCCCATGGGTGCACACGTGTACATGCACAAAAGTTGGAAAAGAGGCATAGTGGCATGTACTCATAGTCCCAGCTCCTGGGGAGGCAGAGGCAAGAGAATCACTCAAGCTCAGGAGCTGGAGGCTGCACTGAGCTATGATAACATCTTCACACTCCAGCCTGGGTAACAGAGCAAGACCTTATCTCTAAAATATATATATATCACAAAGAAAATATGATTCTGATTTTAATATCTGACTCTGACTCAGGATTTTCTTCATCAAATTGTTACTTTCTTCAGGGAGCCAGACACAAATATAATTCCTCAAAGGAGTGGATACCCCTAATCAAAACTGCATTTAGGCTCAGTGTCCATAGCTCAAGGGTTAGAGTGCTGGCTACGTAAACTGGGGCTGGTGGGTTGGAACTCGGCCTGGGCCTGCTAAACAACAATAACAACTACAACAAAAAAAATAGCCAGGCATTGTGGTGGGTGCCTGTAGTCCCAGCTACTTGGGAGGCTGAGGCAAGAGAATTACTTATGCCCAAGTTTGAGGTTGCTATGAGCTATGACCCCATAGCACTCTAATGAAGGGCGACATAGTGAAACTCTGTCTCCAAAAACAGATATATGTGTGTGTGTGTGTGTGTGTGTGTGTGTAAACGCTTTGCCATAACCTCACGTCAAACTTTGTGAAAACCTACATTTAGCCAGAAGTTGCAAACACAAATGGCTATAGGAGTTGGGCAGGCCACGTGAGTGAATGAAGGAAGCTGGATATCAGAGAGAAGAGAGTGGGAAGAAGGCATGAGAGTGTGTGAGAGCATGCACGTGCCCACAGAGGTGGCCACTATTTAATTTTCACCAATTGTTTCCTAAATTGGTGTTGGTAGATATCCTATTTTTTTAAAGAGAAGTCTGCCTTACATGTGAATCTCCTGATTATTTGAGTTTCAGCAACTAATCTGCCACTTTAGAACAGCATGCAGGCCAAGCTAAACACATCTGGAAGCCATGTTCAACTCCAAGCCACGAGTTTGTTTTTCTGATTGACATTCTTTTATTTTCATGGTATGAGAATTAAACAATAAATTCCATTCAATAAAACAAACTTTCATTACTTGGTTTTTCAAATTTAATACTTGGTTTTGTCATGAAAACACACAGTTGGGCACTGTCATTCTATATCTAGTTACTCTCTTTGTCTCATACATCTTATTGATCACTGAGCCATGACAATTCCAGCTCAGAAATACTGTTCTAATTAGTCTACTTTTCTCCATGGTCAATATATTTTTTTAATTAAATGATAGCTGTGTACATTAATGCAATCATTGGGTACAGTGTGGTGTTTTCATATACAATTTGAAATATTTTCATCAAACTGGTTAACATAGCCTTTATGTCATTTTCTTAGTTGTTGTGTTAAGATGATTATATTCTACTCTTAGAAAGATTTACTTGTACCCCTGTAAGATAAATCATAGAAGTGATCCCTCCAATCACCCTGCCTCTCCCATCCCCCGTTCCTTCCCCCTCCCCATAGTCTTAGGCTTTAATGAGGTTATAGCTTTCATATGAAAGCCATAAATTAATTACATAATAGGGCTGTGTACATTGGATACTTTTTCTTCCATTCTTGTGATACTTTGCTAAGAAGAACATTTTCCAGCCCCATCCATGTAAACATGAAGGACGTAAAGTCTCCATCTTTCTTTATGGCTGTATAGCATTCCATGGTGTACATATACCACAGTTTATTGATCCATTTGTGGATTGATGGGCACTTAGACTTCTTCCATGACCTGGCAATTATGAATTGGGCTGCAATAAACATTCTGATACAAATATTTTTGTTGTAATGTGGTTTTTGGTCTTCTGGATATATACCTAATAAAGGAATTGCAGGATCAAATGGCAGGTCTATTTATAGTTCTCTCAGTGTTCTCCAGACGTCTTTCCAAAAGGAATGTATTAGTTTGCATTCCCACCAGCAGTGTAGAAGTGTTCCCTTTTCTCCACATCCACTTCAGCATCTTTGGTTTTGGGATTTTGTGATATGGGCTAATCTTACTGGAGTTAGTTGACATCTCAAAGTAGTTTTGATTTGCATTTCTCTGATGATTAAGGATGGTGAGCATTTTTTCATATATCTGTAGGCCATGCACCTATCTTCTTTAGAGCAATTTCTCTTCAAGTCCCTTGCCCACCCTGAGATGGGATCACTCGTTCTCTTCTTACTAATATGTTTGAGTTCTCTATGGATTCCGGTTATTAAACCTTTGTCAGAGACATAACCTAAAAATTTCTTCTCCCATTCTGAGGGCTGTCTGCTTGCTTCATTTACTGTGTTCTTGGCTGTGCAGAAGCTCTTTAGTTTGATCAGGTCCCAACAGTGTATTTTTGATGTTGCTTCAATTGCCCGGGGGGTCCTCCTCATACAATTTTTACCTCGGCCGATTTCTTTAAGTGTTTTCCACTTTCTTCTAGTATTTTTATGGTTTCATGTCTTAAGTTCAAATCTTTAATCCAGTGAGAGTCTATCTTATTTAATGGTGAAAGGTGTGGGTCCAGTTTCAGTCTTCTACAGGTTGCCAGTCAGTTTACCCAGCACCATTTGTTAAATAGGGAATCTTTTCCCCACTCATTGTTTTTAATTGGCTTGTCAAAGATCAGGTAATGGTAAGTAGCTGGATTCATCTGTTGGCTCTCTATTCTGTTCCATACATCTACCTCTCTATTTTTGTGCCAGTACCATGTTGTTTTAATCACTATTGATTTATAGTATGATCTGAGGTCTGGTAGCGTGATTCCTCCTGCTTTGTTTTTATTCCTGAGTAATGTCTTGGTTAGTCAAGGTTTTTTCTGATTCCATATAATATGAAGTATTATTTTTTCAAGATCTTTAAAATATGACAGTGGAGCTTTAATAGGAATTGCATTAAAATTATATATTGCTTTGGGCAATATGGACATTTTAACAATGTTGATTCTTCCCAGCCATGAGCATCATATATTTTTCCATTTGTTAACATTCTCAGCTATTTCTTTTCATAGAGTTTCATAATTCTCTTTATAGAGATCTTTCACATCCTTTGTTAGGTAAACTCCCAAATATTTCATCTTCTTTGGCACTACTATGAATGGAATAGAGTCCTTGACTGCTTTTTCAGCTTGGCTGCTGTTGGTATATATAAAGGCTACAGATTTATGAGTGTTGATTTTGTAACCTGAGATGCTACTGTATTCCTTGATCACTTCTAAGAGTTTTGTAGTTGAATCCTTGGTGTTTTCCAGATATACAATCATATCATCTGTGAAGAGTGAAAGTTTAATCTCTTCTGACCCTGTACGGATGCCCTTAATCACCTTTTATTCCCTAATTGCAATGGCTAAAACTTCCATTACAATGTTAAAGAGCAGTGGAGACAACAATGGGCAACCTTGCCTGGTTCCTGATCTGAGTGGAAATGATTACAATTTAACTCCATTCAATACGATATTGGCGGTGGGTTTGCTATAGATGGCTTCTATCAGTTTAAGAAATGTCCCTTCTATACCAATTTTCTTAAGTGTTCTGATCATGAAGGGATGCTGGATATTATCAAAAGTTTTTTCTGCATCAATTGAGAGAATCATATGGTCTTTGTTTTTTAATTTGTTTATGTG